>JAAGKR010002356.1:0-72004 GCA_011419295.1 Clarias macrocephalus
TTTATGGTTTTTG
This sequence comes from Clarias macrocephalus, assembly GCA_011419295.1. Classification (NCBI taxonomy): domain Eukaryota; kingdom Metazoa; phylum Chordata; class Actinopteri; order Siluriformes; family Clariidae; genus Clarias; species Clarias macrocephalus. The sequence goes on from JAAGKR010002356.1 coordinate 14, forward strand.
GATACAATCCGGGTTAGCACCCGAACATCCCTTTCAGACAGATTCCTCTTGATATATATGAATATAATTTGAATTATATAAGTTCAGAAAAAAACTACTACTGAAACAAGCTAAAGTAATTTAATGCTACATTTGCAATCTACTGTAATATGGACTGATATGAGTATTTCAGAAACAACTAATCTATTTGGATTTTTCACACACAACAGTCTCTAGACACATGTACACATTGTTTGTGAAAAACAAACATCCTGTAAGCCCTTGTTCTTACAAGTGAAAATGACTTGTTGATAATAGGGGTCAGAGGAAAGTGTCCAGACTGATTGATCTGACAGGAAGATAACAATCATTAAAATAATAGTCTCTACATCCGTGTCTGGAAAAGCATCTCTGAATTCGCAGCAAGCTTAACCTTAAAGCCACACAGGTTATAAAAGCACAATACCACCTCGGGTTCCACTCCGGTAAGGCAAGAATGTGACTCACAGGAATGTGAGGATATACTGTAGTAAACACACTCTTACTATATTAAAAAGAAACTGGGAGATGGAAATAGAAAAGTGAGAAAGGATGTGGCACAAAAATAAAGTGAATACATCCTTTTTGTTAGAGCAGTAGTATGTTTTGAACAATCATCCTTTACCAAGTTAAAGTTTGTGTTCATGTATGTATTTAAAAATGCTTTTGCTCTCATGTTGCACTGACTGTATTATAAATATCATATTTTACTAGACAAAAAACAGTTTATAACTTACATATTTAGCATGAGTGGAAATTCTGCCCTTAATTGAAATATATTTGATATGTCTCTCTCTCTCTGTATACATCCCTCTGGGGTGGTGCTGGAAGGGAGGACCTTGAACAAAATGCTGTCCATCGTGTCCAACACCAGTCACCCTGCCAGCCTCTTCTTCTAGGTGCTTCACTGTAAATGTGCATTCTACCGCCTTATAAGTTTCCTTATCTTTCTTTCTCTGTCCTGATATCATGCCAAATACCTTCCTACTGTAGATGTCTCCCTTACCACTTCCAAAGTACCTGATCCAGCATCTCTTCACCACCTGACTCACCTCATCTCTGAATTTCCCACTAAAATCTTTCTTCTTCTTCTTCAACCGTCTAATCCTGGGTCCAGTCCTCACTTTCGTTTTTTATTATTATTTTATTTTTTTTTATGTTGTTTAGCTACACTATCCGTTGCAACCACCGTACTGTCTCTAATTTCCTTCAGATCGCATCTCCTGCACAGCAGATAGTCCACCTGGGTACTGTCCATCTTCCACCATTCTTATGGGAAGAATGAAGGTCACCCTGTGATCCTGTTTCTTCTTAAAATATGTATTCATCACTGCCATTTCCATCCTCTTTGCCGGCATTTACAATAATCTGTCCTTCCACATTCTTGGACCCCATACCTCCTCATCACCTCCTTACCAACTCTGTTCCCTTCTCCAACATGACCATTATGGTCAGCTACAATCATCAATCTTTCTTTTTTGTGGTCACTCATTACCACTTTTCTTATTTATTCAGGCTGGTGACCGACACTAAAACTAAAAGTTCTACAAAATACATAATCGACAATTTGTAATTGTAAATACATGTTTATTGTCTATTATTGTACTATGCTATGTTATTATCCTTATTACTGGATGTTTCTCTTCAGGATCAATGAAATATCTATCTATCTATCATGATTCTGTCTTTAGCAATTATTTTGCTTATCTATAAGAGAGAAAATCATACACACAGTTCTACTCACATCAGCACAACTTATTATAGATATTTCAAAAGCCATACTACAGTATATGTTAGCCTTTATCTGATAGGGAAAAAAAAGGAGAATTTTTTTAACTGATTTTTTTTTACAGTAACTGTCAATTTATCACAATGGAACTGCAGCACAAAAAATCGTTTTAATATAAAACATGTCCATCGCCAACTACCAATGAAATCCATTCAATTTATGGGCCATTAAATATCATAAATGACTAAAAACAATAAGGCCTAACTTTTTTCAATATATGATATTAAGTATATGCATTACTTATGTAAACATGATGTGGAATTTAACAAACATTCTCTATGTTATACTTCAGAACACTTCTACTTAAAGCAAAATAAAAACAAATATTACATATTTAAAAAGGTTTGGTCCCTGATTGCTCTATGATTTGCATGAGTGTTTCAAAAAAACACCTGTTTTACACAGCTTCAAACATTAGCCAATGTGAAGACCAGCACTTGGGTTCAAATTTAAAGTGTGAAACACACTACAGAAGAGTGACACTGAAGTAAGTGCTAATATCTTTGATTATATAGTCATAGATCCCTGGGTCTACGCGAACTCTTAGCTTTGCTCCCTTAAAAAGCTTGACCACTTGACTTAAAGTAACAGACTGATACCAATAGTCAACACATCGCATAGTGTCTATACCCGTTATGACATCTATCCACTCAGGATAAGAAGAATGGTACTTCTGAACATCTGTCTTCAAATACAAATCTTCCTTACACTTATGTCCATCAGGTATTTTGTAGTATATTTTCAGATTCACAAAGTATATGCCATTCTTCGGCACAGCAAGGGATGTGCTGTTGTCCTGCAGTTCAAATATGCTTTCAATGTTAAGATGCTTCCATCTAATGAAAAGGTCCTTATGTCCACTTTTTTTATCCACATCTGGTGCTGTCGCAGCTTTAAAAAAAAGGAAGGAAGAATTAGGCTTAGTGAAAAAAATTGGCTCCAGTTCACATACATGTATACAAATAATTATGTGAATGCATAAACAGAGAAGAAAGACCAAAGTGTTTTCACATGAGCTTGAACTAAAGAAACTGGGAATTGAGTGACTTACTCATTAGACTCACTGTCTCCTTCACACGTCTACTGCTTCTCCGTTCCTTGATATATTTCTGATCACCTGAATGGGTATCTGTAAAAATAAATAAATAAATAAATAAACAAGCAATAAAAAAAAATAATAAAGTCAAAAGCCAAAAATGTGACATCTTAGCAGGTTTAAATTTCCAATTCATTAATTAATTAAAAAGAAATCCATCCAAATAGTATCACAGTAAAAAAAAAAAAAAAAAAACTTACCCTGGCTCAATAGTTTATTTGAAATTGCTGCTGCCTAGAATAAAAAGAGCAGAAAAGTGGAAATTTTAATACTTTCATACAAAATTTGAAACATACCCACCCATACATCATCTATACCACTTTATCCTGTAATGGAGGCTTAGGACATGAATCAGGGTACAGGGTCCCAATCAATCTCAGGACACACAAATACACACACTCAGGGCAATCTGGGAACACCAGTTAGCCTAATCTGCATGTCTTTGAACTGTGGGAAGAAACCAGAGTGCACGGAGGAAACTCCTCAAGCACAGGAGGGGAACATGCAAACTTTAGTCCCGAGGCAATAATGAGTTGAACCCTCATTCTAGAGATGTGAGGGCAAAATGATAAACACTATGCCACCGTGCTCCCTAATTTTTTAAACTACATTTTATAATTTTTTTACTGACCAAAAAGTATGAAACAAGGTTATTGGTTACAAAAGTTCTGTGTGTGGTGGATCTTTACAGTATTACTCTAAAAGCTATTTACAGAGCGCAAGTTAAATAACATTCTAACATAATTCTGCACCAATTATAATTGATCCGGCTAAAGACAATAAAGGTACAAGTTGAAGTATTTTTTTTTTTTGTGTGTGTGTGTGTGAAAAATACCAGGCATAAGTGATTGATGTGTCCCAGATGATAGAAAGTGGTACTACAGTGTCCTACAGTACTCCTCAGTAGCCTATCTAGTGCGCAGTGCGGTACGGTACCTGAGTGACATGTAGTGCTACTTGGAGGCAGAGCATCACGACGAGGAACCCCGTAGCGCAGCGCAGTCCCGCCATCTCCACACCCCGCCGCATGGTCGCACGCGCCAGTTCCTCTTGTTAAGCGGTCAAGTCGCTGTTCTTTGCCTCTTGGGATTTTTCGCTTCTTACTTCTTCTTCCTTTTGGCTCTGCTGCTCCGTGTCCATGGTCCTGTTTGTATTTATACGACTGGTTAAATGGGACCGCCTTAAACCCGTGAAAATACTCCAAGGAAAAGCATGACGTACAACAAACTACAAGAGGAACCGCTCTGGGAGAGCACGAACAGAAAGGGTGTGTCCAGAAAGAAGAAGGGGGAAAAAATGAATCAGGCACACAAGGATTTGTACACACGTGAATTTAGGTTTTCACATCTCCTTGTTTTTGTTTGTCACTCATTCTCAAAGTGTTTACTATGTCTTACAGGCTGAGGAAACTTTTTTTTTTTTTTTTTTTTTTGTAAATGCCCCAAGACTTTTTCAATACCCTGGATTGAATTATTTAATTTTTTTTATTTTTTTTAATAACCTGCCAAAATTTATATATTGAAATAATTTTTTTTTTGATAAGGTACACACATTCCAGCATAATATCTATCTATAAGAAATCGATCAATTTGATGGATAGTTTGGTTCCCCGCTCCTGCTTGGGGACCATGATTACGGTTTTGGACTCTTGGAGCTGTTCTCTGAAGGCTTGTGAATGCAGTCGCCCAATAGATCAGGACAGAAATTCCCCCAAACACCTGAGCCTCCTTATGCTATACTTATTTACATAACATTACTTGTTATTCTGAAATTCCCTCAGTTTGATTTCAGATATCTGATTTTCCCCAAATGAGGATGGGTTCCCTGTTGAGTCTGATTCCTCTTAAGGTTGCTCCCTATTGCCATCTCAAGGAGTTTTTCCCTGTCATCCTTGTCGTCCTCAGCTTGCTCATCAGAGACAATTTGAGGGACGATCTGACTATTTTAAGGTATACATATTTCACGCTCTTTTCTCAAATTTTTGTTGTGATTCTGTAAAGCTGCTTTGTGACAGTGACCATTGTTATAAGCACTATATATATATATAGAATAATATATAGAATATAGTTTGTTTGGTAATGTGGGAACATTTAAACACTTCACCACTTTGCAGTGATTGCACAGCCTTTTTTTAACAAGACACAAGCAATATTATTCATCATCTGTTTTTGTTGTTGTTGTACATCATCATTAGTTTCAGACGTTTTGCTAACGTCAAAATTTTTTGTTTGTAATGTTAGTCAAAGTTAATCACGTAACAAGCCTTTCCTGTGTGAAACCTAACAACTTCCCTCAGACTGAAGAATATACTTTGATGGGTAATGAAATGTTTTTACCCAAAAAGAGAGAAGTCCAGCTCACATGACTCGACTCGCCTAATATTCTCACCTACACAGATGACTACATAGACACAGATTAACAATCATTATATTTTGGTGATATCATTTCATTCAGATTTATGACATATCCATGAGATCAGAATGTCCTTATATGAGCACATACTGTACCATAGAAGACATTTTTTCCCAACTTCATTGTTTATGTCCGTCCATTGTGCCGTCCATATGAGGAATCTCCCAAGTCTCACTAACCAGGCCAAACTTCTTCCTAGTTCCAATGTTAAATTTAACATTGATTTAATTTATAGTTGTCAGCTATAAATAAAGAGAAACAGTCTGTAGAAACTGCAAGGTACACAACAGTGAGTCTCAGGATAATATATTTGTGGTAATACTCAGGCTTTAACATCTACTGTATTTAAAGACATCGTTAACATCTATTTAATTCAAATAAATTAAATTTTATTTGCATATTTGTATACAATTGCCATTGCTGCAAAGCAGCTTTACACAACCAAAAGAAATTATGGAAGTTTGTATGAAATGTGAATGTGTATGAATCAAAATGATCAGATTGTCCCTGATGAGCCAGTCAAGGGGGACGGTGGCAAGGAAAAACTCCCTGAGATCGCAACAGGAAGAAACCTTGAGAGGAACCGGACTCAATAATGAAACCCAACCTCATTTTTTGTGATAACGGATAGCAGGGATTAGTCTGCAGTCATACTGTGTGTTAGGATGCTGGAAGTTCAATATAACAGTTGATGTCACTTAAATTACATAAATTTTCACAATTACATTTTCTTTCTTTGTACATGTAATATTTAAAGGTAGAAGAGAAACTAAGATGAAAAACATTAATCATATTTTGGCAATAACTATGGTGATGTGTTTACGTATAGTAAAGTTTGAATTCATGCCTTTTTTTTTTCTGATTAGTCTCACTAACAAGTGGTTTCCATATGGCCAAACAGCTGTTTAGTCCGTGAGTTCTTAACACTTTGTGTGTGCATAGAAATGCTATTACCTTCATTATTAAGCATAGCAATGGTTTTTACTGTTGATGTTTTTACCAACTTCACCAACTTTTCTATTCATGATTTTTTTTAAACCACATTTCTTCCACAAAGTTGATGGCTCAGCTATTCTTCCAGGTTTCGACTGGGAGGATTCTTAACCTAATTCAAGTAATTTCACATCTGTTTTCTTTGCTTAATGCAACCCACACAGTGGCCTGGCCGTTTATTTTTTGACCAGACAGTTTACTGTACTTCCTTTGGTTAATATCATTCACTCAAGTCCTTTTATTAAAAACACAATTAATGTTATTTGTTTCTATGAACAGATGAAAGAGTCTATTATGATCCCGCGCAACAGGTTTGAACCCAATTTTTAAAAAAGCAATTTGTCACGTCTGTGAACTTACCATGTGCTTTGGCTGAAGAAAAGAGAGGACGTAGCATTAATTAAAAAAAAATTTTTTTTTTAATCTAATAGCAAATGATTTCCTCCATATAAAATATCTTTCAAGATAGATCATGTCCACTCTGGTGATCTCAGACCAATCAAAACCTTTGTTTCATGACAAGAATATCAGAAACAGTCAGTCGAAAAACGTTTGCAGTGATTGGATGTTGATTTTCACATGGCAAAGGCTTTGAACGCTTAAATGTCCCACTTTGCCTGACCTCACCCTGAAGAAAAAGAAATGTTTCCTCCACAGGACAATTCATGCATTGTATGGTGATTATCATTTCCAAATTGCCCATAGTGTATTATTGAGTGTGTCTGTTGGTTGCCAGACGTCCTCGACACCATAATTTGCCCTACAGCAGGAAGTCTGGCAGGAAGTCATAGATCATTGCAGCCATCTATTGGTGAGCATTGCCAGCTTACAATAAATCGATGGAATGAAATTTAGAAATTACGATGAAGAATTCCAGAGCTAAATAAATTCTTACCACAATAATGATACAATTCAATCAAATCTTATTTCAGATGAGCCATGCTCTTCCGGAGGGGAGGAGTGGCACTTTTGCTCGCTCACACTGATCATGCACTTGGAAAGGATTGCATAGCATCTTCCTCCATGTGTGTTATTTCGCTCCCTAACGGCGTGTGCGTCAGGGGAAGCACGGGTTAGCATACACTCTTCCTGGTTGTTAGCTATCATTGTTGTGGGAGTGCCCTAACACAGTGGCTGGGGATTAGGCACATCTAAATTACAGAGAGAATTGGGGGAAGAATACAGTAGCTTTTGACAGTTTAAGGAAAAGCATCCTTAGGACAACGGAAGAGTTAAACATTTAGAGGAACCTGAGTCAAAACTATCTTTAATAGGGCAACACTTCTAGGCTCTTGTAAGCTATACGGCCCATCCGTACAGAGTGTGTCAGAAGTAACATCATTGAAACCTCCTGTGCTTATTCTCAAAATGCTTATGCTTTTCTAACTCTTTGGTGCCATTCTACCTTGCATTAAGTGTACCACAATAAGGTTAGGGTGGGGTTATAAAGAAAAGTAAGAAAAGAGTAAATTAAATTGATGTTGTGTGTCGATATAAATATAAAGCCATGCTGCACCCTCAACACTCTTAAAAACAATTACATTTGTATGTTTTTTGATACGCAAGGGACGTCCTCCTGGCTCCACATCCAAATGAATGAAGCTTACAGCGATCATGTGTTTTTGTTGGCCTAATTTGGAATGCAATGTTTTTTTCTAACAAGACATCTTTCTGAAGGCTGGGGACAACCACTTTAAGTTTTTTTTATTTTTTTTTATTGAACTTTAAGTACAAGCAAGGGGATTTTATGATTCCTAGGTAATTGTTTCTGGGACTGTCCACCCTGAGACTGACCAACAATGAAAAGTTGGAAATTTCTATGGAATATTTATTTCTGCTGGAAACGTGCTTAAAGAAATGGGGGAAAAAAAGGCAGCTCTCCTTACCAGCATTTGTTATGTACATATCATACATACCTAGGCATATACATAACTAGATAAATTAATATTTTAAAGTAAATGTATCCAAATAACAAACACAATATTTATCTATTCTGCATCAATTGTATACCACAATGAGCACCACGCCCTTGCACCTCTAAGTTTGAGGGGTCGATTCCCACCTCCGGTCTGTGTGCTGGGAGTTTCCATGTTCTCCCCGTGTTTGACGGGTTTCCCACGCATACTCCGGTTTCCTCCCACAGTAATATAAAAGAATCATTAAGATACTGATAATCATCTGGTGGTCTCCAGGTATTTTATTTTTAAGCAAAAGAGAACCTGTATTCTCCTGTTTTATGCCGATCACTCTAATGGTTGTCTGTTTTAATTGTTGGGGAGTTGTTAGTTTTTATAGAAAAACAATCACTTGACCCAACGACATCGATGGGCTACAATGAGAGACAACTCACTTTTTAAGTAGATGAAAAGTTGAGCAAAGTCAACCCTCGAGAAACATAATTAATCGGGCCCACAGCCAATAGTACTTGAGCAGACTTAAATATTTGAAGTACAAGTTGAGTCAACTTAAGATTTTGAAGTGACACTTTGAGTCAATTAAACATCAATGTGAAATATTTTGTTTGGCCAACAAATTCCTCGAAAAAATGAGTAAACTTAGAAAAGCTGTGCAACTTGTTACGAAACACAAATAGATTGTGGATGGATGCATACCTAATACCTAATATTAATACCTAATATGTCCTAATAGTAAATCTTTTTTTTATCTTTACTCGGTGTGATTTATAAGAATATCTGCTAGAAAAGTTTTCAAGAAATATAAACCAAAACAATAGGTTAATAACAGTCTCAATATTTGTTCTATTAAAGTATCTGCTTTGGGGCAAGCTATGAGTACTTTAGAACACCCACAGAGGACGGGAATTTTTTTGCCCTCGGGTAAGTCAGCGCTCCGTCAAAAACAGTCAGCTCCTGATTACTCATTGCACGTCCATGCTGTTTGACCTTCTGGAACCACACCCAACTTTTAGAGTTTTGTCTTTTCATGTCCTGCCATTTACTGATTGTTTGGTGATGTCATCGTTCGAACATGCCTCATACACATACTGATCATCTTTGTACAAAACAACTTTCCCAAGTAATCTAATGTAATTTGATAAAGCTGCTCCTGCATAGTTTATTGCAGATAGCTAAAATGTATTCCTTTACCTACAAATAGTGACCATCATCGGCAGTGATGTAACAATTATGTTTGTAATACATATCAAAATTAGCCAACAGCATCAGCATCATGTTTTCATTTGCTTCTCACAGTATATATATATTGTGTTTCTCCCAATAAAGAAGAAGTTACTGTTTGCTTTTGTCAATACTTGATCTCATCCGCATATACTCACAATTTATATTTAGACCTAATTAAAATCGTTTACTCACTCACTCACCCATCGCGTACTGTATACCACTTAACGCTGTATTCAGGGTCACGGCGGGCCTGAAGCCCATCCCAGGAGACTTGGGCACGAGGCGGGGTTCACCCTGGACATGGTGCAAATCCATTACAGTAAAATCAATTATCATTCAATTTCATTTAAGGTCATTTTGAAGCTCTTTAAGCAGCATTATATAAGATTGTGAGTAGTGACCTCTCAGGGGTATGTGAGAGAGGTTACTAAAGCTATTTAGTAACCTGTAATTGAATATAAAGAAAAGGAGAGATAATTTACAGATGACTAAACACTTGAAGAATCTGGGAAACTTTTTGGTCCATTAGTCAGGAGGAAAGCATGTTGTAAACCTGACTTTATCAAAGAGTACAACCTTGTGAATGGAAATACATGCAAAGATAAGAAAAATTGGGTGTGCTTCCTGTAGCTCACACATTTGCAGAAAAAATGAGTAAAAGTAAAAATGTTGAAGGTTAAAAAGTTGCCAACTGACGGTTATTACCTTGTGACTTTTTTTCCCCATTCCAGTTAATGTCATTTTGCCATCAGAAATATTTCAACTCAACTCATTGTTCGGGTCATTTTCCTCTCACTGTTCATTTTCCAGGATGTTGACTGAGATGACACGGACCCCATGAATGTACTCCAAGAAGTCTCACTATATGTGATTGTCTTTTGTGGGGCTACACAAAAAGAGGAGGTGTACAAGACTTGGATCCACAGATTCAGGAGGTTCTTAGCAATATCCCAAATGACTTCTTCAGAAGACTGTGCATTCCATCCCTTCTTTTTTACCTACTCTTTCTCTCTCTCTCATATGTCAGCCAAAAAAAATTTATACACACTTTAGACAAAGAAAAACTTTTATAAAAAAATTGGCATACTCAATTTATTGCTCTATGTTATATATTGAGATAATAATATATGATTATATTACTTTTCTTTTCCTAAAAGGTGTACTATATAAAGTATATATATTGAAGACATATTAGCAAACAACTAACTCAATATTAGGCGGCACGGTGGTGTAGTGGTTAGCACTGTCGCCTTGCACCACCAGGGTTCGGGTTTGATTCCTGGCCAGTTTGCATGTTCTCCCCGTGCTTGGGTGTGTCTGTGCCCTGCGATGGATTAGCACCCTGTCCAGGGTGTACCCTACCATCTGTCCTACGTCTCCTGGGATAGGCTCCAGGCCCCCTGCATACAGGATTAAGCGGTATAGATGGTGAGTAATTGAGTAACTCAATATTAATAAGAGCTACAAGCAGGACTTGATGCAAAAGAGCCTCCTTTAATAGATCAGGATTTAGCTATTTTTATTTCCCTTTCCTATGGGTCATTACATCAGATCATTCGATCTGCAAATTATTGACACTGGATTTATGCTGAATTTCCTTCCCGTCGAAATCCACAAATTCCTCCGGGTTTGGGACCAGCACTGACCCATGGGTGGGTATGTGGTTTTTTCCAATTTTCCAATTCCTCAGTAACTGTAATATGATGTAAATACTGTTTATTTTTTACCTTTCATTGTAGTCAGAAGAGGCAGACGTCAACCATAAATTGGCCAACCTTCTGACCTCTTTTTGTTGCATCATGCTAGTAACTATTGTTGTAATGCTAGCAATTGAAGGCCTGCTACTATAAGCCATTCGATTTTTGATAATGACTCATTAGTCACAAACCATGGCAAAAAGTTTTCCCATTTTGTTTCATGATCGGTAACATCAAGCTAAAACATAAAGCAGTATTTTATAATGTCTGGAGTATATGGCAATTTTAATGATGCCACTTTCATCTATGATTTTTAGTTTATAGATTCCAGTCTTTCATTTGAAGCTCATGTAGATAATATTACTAGGATTTTATGAATATTATGAATACTAGATCTATGAATACCAAGATAAATAATATCACTACATAATGCAGAAAAAAATTAGTTAATGCTTTTATTACCTCTAGGTTGGATTATTGCAATGCCTTACTATCCGGTTGTCAACTACAGTAGGTGCATAAACAGACTCTATTAACCTATAAAGTACTAAATGGATTTGTTCCCCAGTACCTGAGTGAACTGCTAGTGACTGCCTACTTCAATCAAAGGATGCAGGCTGTTTGTCGGTACCTCATATTATGAAAACTACAACAGGAGCAGAGCGTTTTCTTACAAAGCCCCAAAGTTATAGAAAAGCCTTTTAAATAATGCTCAGGACTCAGACGCAATCTCAGCGTTTAAGTCTAGACTGAAAACATAGTTATTTATGTCATGCCAAACACTTTGTATTAGGTAAAGGTGCAGATCTGGGGTACTCATGGACGGAGACTATTATTGTGCACTGGTATGTCTGGAAGTTTGGTCTTCCACACTCTCATTGATCACACAGGTTTGTTGTCATCCCAGGGAGCCCTCATGTCTGGGTTTCCTTCTGGATCAACTTCCTACCTCCTAACACACAGTATTACCACAAATGCTATGCTATCTCATATCCCGTGTATGAGGATGGGTTTCCTGTTGAGTCTGTTTCCTCTAAAGGCTTCTTCCTATAGCCATCACAGAGAGTTTATCCTTTCCACTCGGCTTGCTTATCAGGAACAATCTGATAATTATGATTTATACTCACTTTTCCAATGAATTCTATTTTATCTCTTGTTCTGAAAAGCTGCTTTGCAACAATGTCCTTTGTTAAAAGCGCTATATAAATAAAAACCAATTAAATGTATTATTTTCTTTCAAATAATTACAAAGGTATTATAATAGCATTTTCGATATGTGTTAAACATGTCTGTATTGCATTATACAATGCAATCTGATATTTCCGCCAGCATAACAGCCCTTATAACAAAAGTACTGTAGTATGACGTACGAGACATGATTGTTCATGACTCTAATGCAAGCAGTTGGACAGAGATAAGACTTTGCTGTTGGCTGGCAACTCATACAAGCTCCTTCTTTATTACTACATCAGCACAGCTTTGCACAAGAGGATTAAAGAAATGTTTTTTTTTTTTTTTGCAAAGCTGTAGAATAAATGCACGATAAACAATTAGCACAAAATCAAACAGCTGCAAACAGCTACATGACTGTGGGCACAAGCACTATACAGCACCACCAAAGCTTTGTCATCCCTCAGGTCCTCATGGTCCTTTTCTATTATATTTGATTATAATGAATAAATAACAATTATTTGATTATATTTATTATACGTTTGTATGTATGTATATGAATTGAATTACTATTAGTTATACACAAAAAAGTACCTTGAAATTTGACCCAATAATAATAATAATAATAATAATAATAATAATAATAATAATAATAATAAGAGTATACATTTCCAGCACTGACCCCAAATAAATAAAAACTAATGTGCTATACTTGTAACTAAATTATATTGGTAGTAATAAGCTGAAAGCTTTGTGTACATGTGAGGTACCACAGTTTAGATAAGATTTATTTCTGTCATATCTTAAACAAATATTGTATTAATTAGAACAAAAGGGGGCTTTCCTACTTCAAGTAAAATGCATGCATACAAGTACTGTTTATAGAGCTTTTGTAGTCAGTGTGATTCCATATTAACGACATTTTTTTTTTTTTTTTACGTAAAATGTTATGTTTGTTGGATAATGGGATTGTATTTTTTTTTTAAGTAAATCTAAAACACGCAGGATGAGTGAATCTAAATGAAAACACAAAGTGCACCACGGCTTACTGTGTAAAGGGTTTGGTAGCTGCAAACCAGTCACATCATCAAACTTGGAAAGTGAAACAATGGAAGAGAGGAACTTTCATGTTGATTCCTTGGTGATTAATTAGGGTTTTTTTTTTATCATGTGGATGGATGAACTTGTGACTCAATGAGTGAGAACTGTTATGCGGCATCAGGGGACGTCCACAATATTAGGCGGGTGGGTTCACCGTTATGGCTGGTCTGTGTACATGGTCAGGCCTTATACAGTATCAGAAAGTGGGATGCTCTGGGCAATTCTGGCATTAATGTGGATGTTACTTTGACATGTACCACCAGGTTAATCATTGAAGACCAAGTATATCCTGTTATGGCAATGGCATTCTGTAAAGTGTCTTGCAGGATAACGTGCTTAAAGAGGGTGTTTAAACACTGGGTTATTACAAAAATTGTTTAGGAAGGGTCTCCAAGGGGTTAATGGGGCACACTTCTCTGACAAGCATTCGCTCAGTCCAGGAGGGTGGCCTGACCTGAGTAATAATTCTACCTTGTTTCATATTTAGTTTTCTGAGTTCATATAGATTTTACAATGCATTTAGGAAGGTTCAAAGCTTTTTAAAACTTTTTATGATCTTCTTTTTTTACATTCTAAAGTCAGTTCCATGATGCTCATGAGAGCAGGACAAATCCCCAGGACTAATAACCGAAGTCAGTGATATTTACTGTGCAGAATGAAATACTGATGTTTGTTATACTGTTGAAAGAACTTTTTGTTTTCTTTTAAAATAACTCACTCACTCACTCACTCATCATCTATACCGCTTAATCCTGTATTCAGTGTCACGGGGGCCTGGAGCCTATCCCAGGAGACATAGGGCACATGGCAGGGTACACCCTGGACAGGGTGCCAATCCATCGCAGGGCACAGACCAACACACATACACTCACTCATTCACACACTACGGGCAATTTGGGAACGCCAATTAGCCTAACCTACATGTCTTTGGACTGTGGGAGGAAACCGGAGTACCAGGAGGAAACCCACCAAGCACGGGGAGAACATGCAAACTCCATACACACAGAGACGGGAAACGAGCCTGGCCGGGGATCGAACCCGCACCCTGGCGGTGCAAGGCGACAGTGCTAACCACTACACCACCGTGCCGCCCTTTTAAAATAACTTTTGTACATCTTTTTTTTTTTTTTTTTACAGATGTTACTTTCTGACTTATGCATTAATGAGGCAGTGCAAAAACATTAGGAAATTTCCAGACTTTATTTTTCCAAAAATATATATTTTTGAATGTCAATTAATGAAAACAACATTTACTTTTAGCAAAGGATTGCCAAAACAATTTTTGTTTATTATGGTTGCTTTTTTTTTGTTGTATATTACATTTGAATATTACATTTCATAATTTCTTCGACTGTTTATTTAAAAACCCTATGTTTATTGCTACTGTTTTCTTCACTCATGTATCTTTTACTCACTGAAAAATTGCGACTACAGCACTTAAGTTCACATGGCAGGAATTTCCCTTAACAAAACAATAATAGACACGTGTCCGAGAATGATACCCATATGGAGAAAAAATGACTCATTAATACCTGTTTGATCTGCAGTCAAATCATTTGTTTTTATACTGTTTTTTTGTTTGTTTGTTTGTGTGCAGCACTGACAGTATAACACTTTTTTTTGCCACAGCAATTTTAATTTTGGGGGTGCACTCTGCTTACTGTACATTTGATTTATTTTATTATTGGTTGTCATAAAGAATTGGCCATTAGTAAAAAAAAATGTAAAATTGCTTATAACAATATATATGAACTGAGGATGCAGATTTGTGAGCGTTAGATGTCTAGATGAAAAATGTCACTCATGTCATTGTTTCTGGTTTATCTGTTTTAAAATGTAATATCTTTTTATTTCATTTGTCTTCTCATTTTTTTAAATTTTTTTGTCTTTTAATTAGAATGAAAGTAAAAATAAAAAAAACGATGTTGCCCTACAATATTTCTATCAATTGTCTAAATCGCAAAGTTAAAAACATGTGGAATGTGTTTTTACTGGCTGACATGCCTAAGATAACTACGAACAATGCAAGGTCTTAGCTGGATTGGTGAAAGGCATGTCACAACCGGACTCTGACCCAGGTGAAACCTTGCACCCGGAAGTGGTGGGATATAATGGGCAAGATTTTGTTCCTGAACTTGATGTGCCAAAAGATTCACACACTCTAAGATTTCAGTGAATCACCTTCAGCTTTAATCACAGCATACAATGGAGTTCAAGGTTGAAAATTATTCGCACAGAACCATTTCCCAGAATGTGGCCATGGCATCAGGGAAAAGAACAACCTTGATGTGATAACCTGGTCATTCAATGTTCACATTCAGGTCATCAGATTACTGCGCCTAGACCTGACCAACTGAAGCAATCCCAGATCGTAACACTGCCTCCAGAGTCTTGTACAGTGGACACTATATACATATAGTGGTGATGGGTGTATTGTTTCATGCACCTTTCTTCTTACCCTGATGCACACGTCGCTCTTGAATAAGGTCAATCTGGACTCATGACATGATCTCTTCCTATTGCTCCAAGTCCAATCCTTATGTTTACTAGCAAATTCTAGTCTGATTAGTCCTATTAACAAGAGGTTTCCTTATAGCCACAAAAGTCTAGTCCTGTGAGTTCTCATTATATTGTGTGTATGGAAATGCTCTTACTTTCATTAGTGCTGTTTTTTTTTTTGTTGTTGTTGTTTTTTTTACTATGCAACTGTTGAAAAATTGTTTAAAAGTATTTCTTTTCAGGTTTTGATTAGATTAGATTAGATTCACTACAATGACATGAGAATTGTAGACTATGCTAGGCTAGTCTGCTATTTACATCACAGTGCTTTCATGCATAACTCCTATCTGTTAGCATCAGGTTCTGCTCACTACTCCAACTATTGCATACTTTGAAATTTACACACAGACTAAATGTCACATGTCACTTTCATGCTGCTCTCAATTAATACTGTTTGCACTGTTGTTGCACACCATGCAATTAACTATTAAACCATTTTTTTTTTTACTTTAGATTTTTTAAATTTATATGCTTAACTCCTTCTATATCTTACGGGAGCGCATTGCATTCACAAAAGAAAAAAAATAACAGGAATTATCTCATAATTATGACTTATTATCTCATAATTATGACTTATTATCTCATAATCATGACTTATTATCTCATAATTATGACTTACTATCTCATAATTATGAGATCCTTATCTCATAATTATGACTTAGTATCCTTATCTCATAATTATGAGATACTAATGAGATCATTATGAGATAAGTCATAATATTATGAATATAACATTATGAGATACTAAGTCATAATTATGACTTAGTAAGTCATAATTATGAGATAATAAGTCGTAATTATGAGATAATTCCTGTAATTCTTATATCTTTTGTGAATGCAGTGCGCTTCTGTAATATCTTGCAGTGCTCGTACTTAGATTTTCATTGCACTAGTAACTTCTGGTCAGTTCTCACATTACTCTGTGTGTACAAACTATATGTAAGATACAGTACACAGTGTGCAATCTACTATCTCTCTTTTGTGTTACTGTCTTTATGGCTGCTGGATATCTGGAATTTCCTTTGGGATCTATCTATTCTAATCAAATTAGATTTGTTTCGATTCGATTCAACTTTATTGTCACTGCACATGTAGATACAAGGCAACACAATACAATTAGCATCCAACCAGAAGTGCATTTTTGCAGTTCAGAATAATTTGCATATATAAACAGTATACAGTAAGAGAAATATTGTAAATACAATATAGGTGGTGCAAAAAGGAAGAATTTGCATAACTATATGAATGAGCTATGTACAGTAGTGAGTTGTGAGCAGCAAGTAATGGGTACGCAATTCTATTTGCAGTGTTCGGAAGGTAAATACGGTTAGACAAAGTCAATGTATATGTGATCGGGTGGAGGCAGAGTTAACAAAGAAACAGCTGTGGGGGAAAAGCTGTTCCTGAATCTGCTTTTTTTTGTTCTGAGGTTTCTGTAGCGTCTCCCAGAAGGCATTAGGAGGTCAACTATGAGCTCCTAGGCCTTCTAGGTGTTGAGAAACTGTCCACCTCCTTTTTATAAGCTGACTCATCATTGTCTTTGATGAGTCCAATCACAGTGATGCAAACTTGATAATTGTTTCGGGATCAGGTACAGGCTTGCAGTCGTAGGTGAAGAGAGTAGAGGAAAGGACTCGGCACACAGCCTTGTGGTACTCTGGTGCCAAGTTGTGGGTTGAAGAGCAGTGGTGATCTACCTGAACATATTAGGACCTGCATTAACGCCCAGGTCTCCAAGTTTGGTGACTAACGCGGAGGGGATGACAGTGTTAAACACTGAACTAACGTATGTGATAATGTGTTGAAAGGTTCTTAATCTAGTTCCAGTAACTTTACATCTCCTTAGTTGTTTTCTTTGCTTGATGCAGCCCTTCTGAAATGGTGACGGTTTTTTTTTGGCCAGGCATACAGTATATTACTGAAATCGCTAAGTTACATTACTAACAGTATTAAATGTTAAAGACTTTAGAGGGGAACAATTTTACATGGGACAAAACATTATGCAGTATACAGTGCTGTGAAAAAGTATCTGTCATGTTTAAATGATTCCGATCATCAAACAAATTTTAATATTACACAAAGATAACCAGAGTAAAAATACAATATGCAGTTTTTAAATGATGATTTCATTAATTATGGGGAAAAAGCTGTCTTGGCCCTATGTGAAAAAAGTACTATAATTGCCCTCTTGCTAAATCATCACTGAACTGTGATGTTTGGAAAGCTGTCTGACAAAGTGAAGCATGTTACAAGATCTAAAAAAAAAAAAAAAAATGATCTAAAGAAATTCAAGTACAGATGGGAAACAAAGTAATAGACATGTATCTGTCTTGAAAGGGTTAACAAGGGTTAATGCTTTGGGACTTCAGCGAACACGGAGGGAGTTACAAGTATTATCCACAAATGGAGAAAACTTGGAACAGTGGTGAGCCTTTCCAGGGGTGGTCGGCCCAGTATAACTACTCCATGAGCAGAATGACAATTCATCTAAAAGCTCATTAAAGAACCGAGAACAATATCTAAAAAACTGCATTATCATTTGCCTTAGTTAAGGTTTCAACAATAAGAAAGAAGAGAAGAAAGAGAGAGTTCCCAGGTGAAAGCCACTGCTGACAAAAAAGAACACAAAGGCCCGTCTCACATTTGCCAGAAAATGTCCTGATTATCCACAAGACTTTCGTGATGGTCATGAGCTTCAGGACCTGGACGACTTTTCATAATTGATAGAGCTATGAATTCTGCCTTATACTAGAAAATAATGAAGAAGAATGTCCGGCAATCAGTCCTTGACATCAAGCTCAAGCACACTTGTGTTATGTACAGTAGCAGGACACTAATCCAAAACACACCAGCAGGTCTACCTCTGAATGGCTCAAAAAAAAAAAAAAAAAAAAAAAAAACAAAGCTATGGTTTTGGAGTGAACTAGTGAAAGTCCAGACTTTCTGATTGAGATCCTAAACAGGCAGTTCATGCTCGAAAACCCTCCAATGTGGCTAAATTAAAACAATTCTTCATTGAAAAGTCGACCAAAATTCCTCCACAGCGACCTGAAAGACTCAAGTTGTTGCCACCAAGGTTGGGGCAATTACTTTTATCACATTAGGGCCAGGAAAGTTTGGACAGCTTTTTTTTTTTTTTTTTTTTTTTTTACTGCATTTTCTATTTACTCAGGTTTTCTTTGTGTAATATTATTCTATTTACAGTGTTCGGAAGGTAAATATGGTTTGTTTGATGATCTGAATCATTTAAGTGTGACAAATATGGCAAATACTGTTTCATGGCACTGCATGGTTTTAAGCAGTCTATAATTCTGGCCAAATTATCTGCAGCCAAGTTTCGGGATGATGCACTTGTATGGCTAAGATATGTGTCATGGAGTGTTTTCATGGAGTCAAAAGTAGATTTTTATTATTATAATTTTTTTTACTGTGTGGTGTGTACAGTATAAATTACAAAATCAAAGTAAAAAAAAATACAAAAATATAACAATATATAGTATAGTTACTATAGTTGTATATTACAGGCCTAAGTGCATCTTCCAATGCTGTTCGGCTCTTATGTGCTGTTAAAACTTAGCCACCTTTTCTAAAGAATGACGACTTCTTTTTTTTTTTTTTTTAATGGGACAGACAGAAAAACCTACCTATTTGATAATGTTTTCACAATTAGTTAGCTATGCCTTCATAATTGATTTAGGATTAGGTACTCTACAGCCACTTTAAGCATTCTAGACTGTGGAACTACTACTACTGTTTTGCTCATGACTATGAAATTTAATACTGTGTTATTATTATTAATAGTAAGTCCCAGACTTACGAATGAATTCTGTTCCTGGAGAACGTTCGTAAATCAGATTTCGTTTGTAAGTCTGACAAAGTGAGTTTTATACACCTTTGACATGAATATACAATGTAAAGCATTAAAAAAATTTTATTATTAAAAACACAGGTTGTGTGTTTTGCTTTCACATTATACGCTTGCGAGAACACGCTTTTAAATTGCGAATGGAATCCCGGTGACACTGCGGGGTCAGCCGGCTTCGTTTACAGGCAACCCTTGGACGCTTGGTTGGTCTTTTTGTCTCAGATCTGTATTGGACTGTGAACTGTCTCGTTGAGGATTTTTCCGAAATTAGGATTATTCACCCTTGGGACAGATTTACAGGATAGCTACAGTATCATCTATCATCGTGCTCCCGACTGGCTCATTGAAACCAGTGAGGCCAACTGATCTCTGCCGCACCTCCGCACACGCACAATATATAGAACTTTGGATATCTTATACATTCACTTACACACTTAATATTGTATATAATTGAAAATATCGGCATCTGGTGTACTGCAGTGTCTATTGTTGTACAATACATCTGATCTACTTCCGGAATTTACTCACATCTACGAATGTTCATACTGTAGATCCGTGATCTGATTGTATCTGTGGAAATTCATAACTTAAATGTTCGTAATCCAGGGACTACCTGTAATAATAATAAGACAATTAACTAGGTTATTATTCATAATAATACATACACTATAAAAGCTCAAGAGAAATGTTAGACATTTTGAATACATTACCAGGCTAAAAAAAAAAAATTCTATTAAAAAGTTTAATTTAAATAAGTGAATACTTAAAATCCTCTGATTGGATAATTACTGTAGTGATTAATATGTTTCAACTGGCAACAACTCTTTTAACCCTACCTGACGCAATGAGCAGTTTCACATTTCTTAAATAACCATGTTGGAAGAGGTACCCATGGTCTGTGGAAATGATGTTACTGTGTTTCACAATGGTCTAATTATTGGCCGGCATCATGCAAACAAAACACCTAGATCAACTTCAAGAAATGACAATAGACAAAGTCATAGGATTGGGAGAAGTGAACAGCTGTGTTGCTTACGTGGTCTTATGGGTCCACTCTATTCCAGAGTGATGTGTGCGTCAGGGCCAGGAAGGAAGCGTGTGAAGTGATGGATCATGCATAGTGCTCACTGCTATTATCTGGGGTTGCTGACAAACTTCAATGACCTATACTGAATGATCAGGTTATCACAACTATGGAGTTTTTTTTCTTTTCTGACAGCGCTGCCATGCTCCAGGACTCAGATTGTGAAACAGTGGTTTATGGAAACATGAGGAATCATTTTCGCATCCTGATCCTAACACAACTAACACTAAGACTTTCCCAAGTGGTTTGACTCTGCAAGCATCAATACAAGTTCCTGGCCCAAAATGACTGCAACTCTGGATAGAAAGAAATGTTATGATGTTGCATAACGTTGTTGAAACAATGCTAATGATGGCTTTAAAGAGGGCTCTAAACAGAGCCGAAGGCAGGCCAATGAAATAGTACGATATTTACAAAGTGCAGGAAAACAAGTTTATTCTAATAGCACAGTTCATCTGTCGCACTTGGGTTAACTCTTGTAAACTTGTCTGTTTCGCCAAATCTGTTCTAAGGCATGCAGCATTTTGCCTTTAAAAAAAAAGATTCCACACAGAAGAAGATTCAATAAAGCTCTCTTTATTATGTTCAGGGTTCCAGTCATTCCGTATGCATTGCTTAAATTTTTTTTTTTTTTAAACAAGCACTGATTACACAGATAAAGAAAGAAAGACCAAAATGGGACAGTATGTTGTTCACAGGGAATTGAGTGGAGAAAAGAAATGAAAGATCACATTAAATATAATTGGACCCATTTTGAGAAACACTTACAAACTTTACTCCAACAAACCACACACAATGCATATCTTGCGAATGTTACAGCCACACCGATTTCAAATGAAGACGTTTCGCTTATAGCCGACATCGGTTTTTATGCAAAACAACCTAGTTTCAGGCAATAAAAATAAAAGCACACAAACACACACAAACACGACCAATTTAATCACAATAAGCTATCGTTAAGAATTCTTTAAATAGCTTCTTGTAGTTGGAAGAGATGCAGATAGAAAGTGAAATCAGTTTATTAAAAAAAAAAAGTTATTTGGGGCACAGGAAATATTTCATGATGCTGATGTTTTTTTTTAAGGCTATTTAAACAGAATACTAAGCCTTTAAACCATTCAATTACGCTCCCTGAATAATTTAGGTCAACACATTTTTTTAGGTTATTGGTTTTGCCAAGAACTATTGGAATCTGTTAATATATATATATATATATATATATAAGGTAACATGGGACATATTGTAATTGAAAAGAAGAAATAGAAAAAAAAAAAAAAAACATTTCCAGCTGCTTTCACTTTCACTTGTGACTCACCTTTCAAATGAGCACATATTCCAAAACGCTCTTACCAAAACTGTGGGAAAATGCAAAACAATACCCGGTGTGATATTTCCTGCTGGAAGGTTCATGGACAAAATGTTAATGGTATTAAATCTGATTAGTGACAGCATATACAAGACTCACCACAATATTTAAACTGACAAAAAAAAGTTAAGTTGTTTGATGATTTTTTTTTTACCTTTATTGAAGGAATTTCCAGTGTAATTGTGAGTGATAAAGTTAATAAATAACTGTGTAATACCTGTGAACATAACAGCAGCCCACAAATATAATAAACCACAAACGTATTACAAATACAAATCTGCAGCTTTTAATGTAATTAGCAGACAATTTGAATTAAATTTCTTTTCATGTTTGTGGGAAGATTTACAATTTTGAATGATGAAGATTTTCACCCTCCAACAAAATGATACACAAGTACATGCACTCACACACTCTTTCACACACCACAGGAAATTTGGAAACACCAATTGGTGCCTAAATCGGCATGTCTTTGGACTACGGGAGGAAACCGGAGCACCCGGAGGAAAAGGTCCAAGCACGGGGAAAGCATGCACACAGACATGAGGGCATGACTCGAACCCTCAATCCTGGAGGTGTGATGCGACAGTGCTAACCACTACGCTACCAATTGTGGGATTATTGCATTAAAAGCTGCAGACTTGGTTTATTAACTCGGAGGACTTCCTGTATTATTGTGGGCTTACACATAGCTATAAATCAGAAGTATAATGTATGGAAAAATGTTCTAGAAAAATTGTAATACTTAGCAAATCACAGGTGTATAAGAGGTATACTTGTTCTTAGAGGAAAATCATCACCTTCAGGGTCAATAATTATTTTCATTTTACAGCACGCTCCATATAGTGATTTCTCTTTTTATTTTTTCTTGAGTAAATATAGGGGCACCTTGGCATACGAACGGCCCGCACATGAATTTCCGCCTTTTAAAGTATTTTTGGCATATGAATGAATGAACAGAGTCAAACCGGAGATGTGCATTAAAAATTGCTTGCGTCAGTGGAAAGCCAAGCAAAGCTCAAACATATGTGGGTTTTTTTCTTTCTTTCTTTTTTTCATTTTGTGAAGACATAGCACCATGAGAAACACTTTCTGTATATTTTTTAAAGCAGGCGGTGCCAAGAAGAATCATAAATTAAGGTTAAGTAATGTTCAATGTCTATTTATTTCATATTTTACTTAATTTACATGTCTTTCGATTGTTTGTATATGCCAAAATATGAACATAGTGGTGAAAATTGGTAAGATTTTTGGGTGGCTGGAACGAATTATCTGCATTTACATTATTTCCAATGGGAAAATGCATTTCGCACTACGCATTTTCGTCTGCCAAGGTACCGCTGTGATGTTGCACTGATCCACTATATATCTACCTTATAACCATCCAAAATATACATGTTCTAATATAAACTCTGATCTGACTTCTCTTTAACTTAACCTTTAAAATTAAAGACAAGGCAATGTCTGAAATGTAATTAGTTACCATTACCTTTTCCATTTCTACATACATGCAGAGCTCTAGTTTCCTGGTTCTTTTGAACTCTAATGGTATTTAGCACTCTTTGCTCCTCCATTTACAATTCACATACATCTACAGTGTTGATAATAATGACTGAAATAGCTCTGATTTGCATCGGAAATGCACAAAGACACAGGTTTCACATGAAGCAGATTTTTTTGCATCATAGTCACATTCTCTATCCATTTTTTTTTTCTCGGAAGCTGACATCTCTTTAATAAAAACAAAACAAACAAACAAAAAAAAAAAACATCCTTACAGTAAGTTGACTTCTTATGCCTTTATAAATGTATGGGGAAGAATGAATGAGCTGAACCTAGCTAACCCAAAATATTCATGAAGTCCCAGAGGAGTGTTCAGTTCGCTTTGAATAGTTTGCTCATGCTATTTTTTCATTACATTCCCGCAAAAGAAATCCCCAAACAAACTGGACAACAGCAGGAATACATTGAAACTGTGTCAGTAAGGGTAGCATTGCATCTTGCAACCAACCTGTCTGTGCATGTGCGTTTGTGTTTGAGTGTTTAGCTTAGCAGCTCCAGGTATGTGACTGGCACCTTGCCTTTCTGGTTCCCACGCTCTCCGATCAGCCAGTCGGGATCCATGCCCGGGACTGTGTAGACCGTAATAAGCTGAAAGGACAAAGCACGACACGGTCATACAACATCTTATTCTTTTTATAAGGAGCTCTTACTCCTTTGATGTCGGAAACAGCTGTTAAATATACTTCAAACAGAAAGGAAGAGACTTTGAACCTGCCTGGATCAATTCCACATCAGTTTTAATGTTAACTCCATATAAATCCTCAAAGCTTAACCATTCGTTCTTCAGACATCACACACATGACCCGCCATAAACCATTTAAGCTTACTTCCCTGACTTCCATAATCATATAGGCCTATTCTTACAAAATAAGTAATAAGTCCTAATTATTAGATTAGTACAGTACTGTCCTTTAACAACCCCACGAACATAAGCATCATATTGCATTCCGAGTTAGTTTCTTCAATTTCTACAAAAAAAAAAAATACAGGATTTAGATATACTCGCTGTCAAGCAACAAATACTCTCCTCCACTCCCTATCTTTTGGGAAATGTCACTCTCTATAAGCCCAGCATGGATTGGAAAAAAAAAAAGGAATGCTGACGTCCTATAACTCTACGGTTGAAGTTCATCCAACAGGGAGTGAGTCACAATCGGGCTGTTCCAGGATATCCCCGCTCATGGAATGCCCCTGCCTTGTCCAATCTCAAAGGAATAAATAAATCGTTCGACCTGAGCTGAGTGTTGTGTAAGATAAAATTTGAGATGGAAGGAGCACAGAATGTCCACATGATTACAACGGCAGTTTTGTACCTACAAATCCATAGCATCCTGGTGAAATTTAAATGTGTCGTTTGGAATGTGTAATTTTTTTTTTTTTTTTTTTAACCGTCTCCAGCATGATGACAATTGAAAAGCTAAGAGACTTGTGATCTGTAAACTGTGAGGCTTAACAAAATCTGAAAGCTGTGTTGGTTATGTTTTTAAAACCATCTGCTTCATCTGAATCATCTATGTACCACGTGTGTTTCTGTGAACATGCATGAACATGTGCATCTGTTTTTATCTGCCTTGTTTGGGGCAACTTGGTTACACCTCCCTACTGTATGCATTAGACAGGTACGGGGGGGTGGGGGGTTTTGGGGGTATTTGACTTTCTGTAGATTTAATAAGTTTGCCCACTTACAAAAAAATGAAATTAAGTTGGATTTCAATTAGTAAAATAAGTATTTGATCCCCAAGCAAAACGTGACTTGGTACTTGGAGAAACCCTTGTTGGCAAGCACAGAGGGAGGACATTTCTTGTAGTTGGTTCCCAGCAGGGATTTTAGTCCACTCTTCTTTACAGATCTTCTCTAAAGCTTTCTTGCCTGTCGCCTTGGCAACTTTTCCGCTCCCTCCATAAATTTATAAATCTATAAGATTAAGGTCTGGAGACTGGCTGGGCCACTCCATGACCTTAAATGTGTCTCCTCTTAAGCCATTCGTTTGTTGCCTCGGGGGTATGTTTTGGGTCATTGTCATGCTGGAAGACCCATCCACGACCCATCTTCAGGAGGTTCTCACACAAGATTTACAATACATGACCCGTCCATTGGCCTCAACGCGGCAAAGTTGGCCTGAGCGCCAGAGCATGATGTTTCCACCTCCATACTTGATGTAGGGTCATAGTCAGCAGGTTTCTTCCTCCAAACACGAGTCTAGTTAATGCCAAAGAGCTCAATTTTTGTCTAAACTGAGCAAGCAATCCTTCAGCCGGGCCTGTACACATGTCTTCTTTTTGAGCAGGTCGGGGGACCTTGTGGACTGCTGAAGGATTTCTGCAGTGTATTGTGTTACCAGTGGTGTTACCAGTGGTGTTACCAGTGGTGTTACCAGTGGTGTTACCAGTGGTGTGCTCCCAACTAACTTGAGATCATTCACAAGCTCCTCCTGCGTAGTTCTGGGCTGATCCCTCAGTTTTCTCATGATCATCCTTACCCCATGTGGTAAAAATATAGCATGGAGCTCTAGACAGAGATGGCTAGATGGTTATTTTGTATTTCTTCCATTTGCAAATAATCGCTCCAACAGTTATCTCCTTTTCACCAGCTTTTTGATGATGGTCTTGTAGCTTATTCCATTCTTGTGCAATGTCTACAACATTGTCCCTGATGTCCCATGGTGGTGAGGTTTGAATGGAAGATTCTGTGGACAGGTGGTATTTATTCACAAGGGTGTTTTTAGGAGCACTTTCTTGAATTAATCTGTGTATCACATGAGCACACTGTGGGAGCCAGAATTAATGTTGGTTAGTAGGGGATCAAATACTTATTTTGATCACTTGAAATGCAACTTACTGGAATTTCTTTCTGGCTTTTTCATTGATATTCTGTCCTATGAAATAAACATTTGGTAAAAAATTATAGACACTTCATTTCTTTGTAAATGGACTAGGGAATCAAATGGTTATTATTATTATTATCATTATTATTATTATTATTTTCCCCTCTGTACTGTATATTATTTAGCTTATCCTAGTGGTTAGTTCTGTGCATTTTGGTCTTGAGACATTATACACAGGCTACACACACTGAGCTCACCTCGTCAGCTAGAAGTGAGAGTTCGCTCGTGTCGGCAGCGTCATAGTCATACAGCACTTTGGCCTTGCGTGTGCCAGTGGCAGGAGGTTTCACCTCTTCAATTTTAAGAGTATCCAGAGAGCTGGAGGAGGCAGCAGGAGGAGAGACGGCGGGCACGGTGGCACTGGAGAGAGCAGAGGAAGTGGAAACCGCTGATGTGGAGGGGTTTGCTGCAAAGGCATTGGGAAACCTAGCCAAAGAAAGCAGAACTGTTATTACTATAAGAGCATGTGACACTAGAAGCGATTTTTTCCCCCTCACTTTATTCAAATTATTCACTGTCTGGCTCCCAAAAAAATACATATTTCTTCCATTAAATAAAGAAAAGTTACTGGAATTGCATTACTTAAATTATCGGAATTCGGTTAAAAACCATTGAACGCATTACTAAAACCTGGAAACCACCAACTTCAAAGAACAAATAAAAAATATACATAAAAAAAACACTGACTATGACTAAAAATTGATTTAAAAAAAATATCAGTTGGTCAGGTCTAGTCTCAGCAATGGCATGTGGCCAAAAAATGAAGTCAGCTGATGATCTGAATGTACTGAATGATCAGATTATCTATGCATTTTTTTACTCGCCTGATGGCACAGGCATTTTACAGGACACAAAATGTAAAAAGAGTGGTTCTGAAAGCATAAGCAATTAGTTTTTGGCCACCATATCATATTTGATTGCGTGCCATAATCAAAGCTAAAGGCAGTCAAATGAAATGAAATATTGAAGTGTGTTGTGTGGGGGGGGGCGGGGGGTTGTCACTGCATGAATATATCACAGCACTTAAATACAGTATACACTTAATAGAGAGTTTTATAAGCAGTTGCACGCTTTTTAACGACCACCCTTACTGATATTGCGCCGCATATTCAGCTCGGCCTATTTATTAAACATGCTGTTCAAACATCTTAAACTGAAATCTCAGCATAACCACATGGGTGAAAACAGAACACAGCAGCAACCAACGTAAACGGACCTAAATAAAACATTCCAAGATTTCTTAATACTTAGGAGGTTACTATTTATAGTATCAGTATCGGGTGTGCAGAGTAAATGTGTTATCTAAAAAAAATATTGACGCACATCTAGTGATGTTGGTCATGCTTTCACGAACAAAGCCTAAATATTACATATACATTCATTTCCTTACATCTTAATGCAGGAGTGTACAGTATAGTGATTCGGAGAAATAGAGCGGTAGATATTTTAAACATGATGGCCTAATATTTGGAAAAGGAAATCACTTACGTATCTCCATTCGCACTGAAGACCCAAAGGAAGGCAGAAAGGGAAAATCATTTTAGTCAAGGGAAGACCATATTCCCATTTCAAAACATTCTAACAATAGTCAGGTCATTTGTGGTGTTAATTATACCATACTTTATTTAGATAAATCATTCCTGATTTAAGGATATCCTTTAAAACATCACATATCAGGAAACCCGGGTATAGCACAATGGAAAACCATGAAATCGTTTATTTTTATTTTAATCATTTCATCTGCGTTGTGGGTTCGGACTCCTTAAGTTCATTCAGGAGTGTTACTTTTGCCAACCTTTAGGACACAATTATCAAAATCAAGACTTAAAGTTAAAAATCTATATTTAGGGTGCTGGGATTCACAGGTTTTTCATTCTCCCAAGCAGCAAATGTACATTAGGAATTAGGTGCACCTGTTTATTAACAAGCACATCTAAATCAGCCAATCACAGAGCAGCAACATGATATGGCAAGATGATCTGCTGGAAGTTCATATCGAGCGCCAGAATAGGGAAGAATCGCGATTTAAGTGTCTTTGAACGTGGCATGGTTGCTGGTGCTAGGTCTGAGTAATTCTCAAACTCATGATCTACTGGGATTTTCACACACAACCATTTCTAGGGTTTATAGAGAATGGTTTGAAAAAGGCTGAAATGCAGCAATTCTCTGGGCGAAGGTGAAAGTTGAGTCAGAGGCCTTAGGATAATTTTAAAAAGCCAACAATAACTCGAATAGTATCTTGTTACTGTACAGCTTGGGTATGCCGAAGAGCTTAGAACTTTGAAGCTACAGCAAAAGAAGCTGTCGCCGCACCTGGCGCCACCACTGTCTTACTACTCAACAGGAAAATGAAGCTACAATGCACATGGGCTCACCAAAACTGGACAACATAAGATTGGTAAAAATGTTGCCTGGTCTGAGTCTTGATTTCAGAAAATTTCAGTAAACAACGACTGCATGAACGATTTAGGCTGCCGGTGGCGATGTAATGGGGTGTGGCGGTACTTTCCTTGGGCCTCTTGAGCCAATTGAGCATTATGCCACAGCCTACCCAAGTATTGTTTCTGACCATTTCCATCCCTTTATGAGCACAGGATAAGTCCAGGCTTTTATTTACTGCTTTTGATTGTCCTCAAACATTTTTCATATGTTCTCAACAACGTTCAGACCCTCCCAGTTATAATATTACATATTATATACATGCATACATCTGCATAATCTGATTCCAGTAGCCCTTCATCTGCACAATCTGATTCCAGTATCCCTACATTTGCACAATCTGATTCCAGTATCCCTACATTTGCACAATCTGATTCCAGTATCCCTACATTTGCACAATCTAATTCCTATAGCGCTACCTCTGCATAGCCTTCTTGCCATTTCTGTTTTCAGATCCTCTTTAGACCAGACCTGGTCATAACAAGGGTCAGGACACAACTTCTTTTTGTTCAGTTCCAGGTTTGCATAACCACTTTATAGAGTGTTCTGGAATGTTTGGGCTGTTTATTTTTGGAGAAGACACCCACATCGAAAACACCCACATACAAAACATCACCCTGCGGCCACAGTATGTACGTGGTTAAGATAAAGTTGTCATGTTAATGTTAATACGTTGCTGCCATTTTCGCTATCACTCACCTACTGAGTTCCTTCTGGAGATCCTGCATGTGCTTGTGACACTGGGCATAGTAAGCTGCCTGGGCCTCCACGAATTCATGCAGGCAACGCAAATGATTCACCTGATCAGACACAGATAAGGCAATGCCTTATTCTACACACGTACTCTATTCATTTTTGATCAATCATATGGTGAAATATCCAAATGACATGCAGGCCAAATACACTTACAGTACAGTACATGCGTCATGATCATCAAAAGCAGCGGCAATATACAGTATATTAACTACAGAAAATTTAAAATGGCCTGACAAAAGATCAAATCAATTTCAAGTGGAATATGGGTCCCTATTACACAGTACCATAGAGTCATAAAGTTTTCCGTGAAGTTATTGGGAAAAAAACGACAGTGAATATTTCTGCTATCTGCGTCACAACCTGCGTAAAACCACCTGTCATAGACGAGGGAAAGTGGAAAAAAAAAAAAATAAAAAAAAATTAAAAAATCATGGACAGATAAATGTTTCATGCAAATATTGACAAAACACTGGAGACTGGAGCAGCTTTTATTATTTTGATTATCTTATCTCCACTGTGTGATGGTCATCTCTGACTCACGTGTGTACTGCTGATGCCTTCTAGGAGAAGACGGGTGACTTCAGCTTGTCGGTCAAACTCGGTCTGGGCCACACGCAGTTCCTGCTCTGCCTACCACACAAACACACACATCCAATTTTACAGGAGCAAGTACAGTATGACACAACAAAGCAAAGTCCTGATACAAAAATCTGTATACGGTTGTAGACTATTGCATCAAGGCAGGAGGGTATATGCTGGGGTAATGATGTAAATCTCCACGCAATTTCAAGACGCCCTGGTTTAACTAAGCGTATACTTACTTTGTCCACCTCTTCACTCCACAGCTGGGTTCGCGCAGCACAACAGACAAGAAAGGAGGCATTAGCTCTTTACTCATGACACTGAATTAGAGGCGCAGTGAATGTATTATTAAATCACTAAGAGGTGTTATGAAATCACGGCCACTAATTTTCACACAATAAACCAGTGGATTCCATTCACAGACCAGGGTTGTGTGGGGATTTGGTCAGGGAGAGACTTATGCTCGAGCTGACACTAGACTACAGTCCAGTGATTGAAATTCTTTTAAAGGATATTGCTACATTACATATTGTTACATATGCTTTGAATTGTTCACTTGGCTTGTGCTTAGACAAGTTTAAATTTTTGACAGTGGGAGGAAATGTAGGTGTGATGATGGATGCAGGGGTGGATGGATAGACAGACAGATAGAGTATATATTTTCAGATAATACAAAATATGATAGTATAAAGCAAGTACAAATACTGAATAGCTTTTTGGTTCATGGACTAGGCTACAACGATTCTTTATACTCTGACAAAATATCTTCTTAATAGTCAAGCCCTACCTTCATATAACCTATTCTCATGGTTTTTTTCCCCAGTGAAGGGCAGTCTTAACGTTTCATCAGACCAAAACACCATGAACAATGCTATGCTTCCAACTTTGTGGCAACAGTCTGGGGAAGGCCCCTTTCTATTCCAACATGACAGTGCCCCAGTGCACAAAGCAAGGACTATAAAGACATGATTTGATGAGTTCCATCTAAAAGAGCCCTGTGAACTCAACCCCATCGGACACCTTTGGGATGAACTAGAACGGAGACTGCAAGCCAGGCCTTCTCATCAAACATCCGGGCCTGACTTCATAAATGCTCTACAGAATGAATTAAACACTTCAAAATCTTGTGGAAAGCCTTCCAAGTAGAGTGGAAGCCGTTATAGCTTCAAAAGGGGGACCAACTCCAAATTGAAGTGTATGTATTTGGATACAATGTGATTGCAGGTTTGGCCAAATATTTTTGTCCATATGGTGTATCAATAAAAGAACAGCTTTAAAGCTAGGTATACAACAATAACTATTGGTTACTCGCTGAGAACAGTTTACCTCTTATTCATATTTATGTATTTGTGTCTCACTTTGGGATGTGGTGGAACCGGAGCATGAAGCTCCCGTTCCACCACATCCCAAAGATGCTCTATTGGGTTGAGATCTGGTGACTGTGGGGGCCATTTCAGTACAGTGAACTCATTGTCATGTTCAAGAAACCAATTTGAAATGATTCGAGCTTTGTGACATGGTGCATTATCCTGATGGAAGTAGCCATCAGAGGATGGGTACATGGTGGTTATAAAGGGATGGACATGGTCAGAAACAATGCTCAGGTAGGCCAAGTCATTTAAACAATGCCCAATTGGCACTAACAGGTGTTCCTAATAATCCTTTAGGTGAGTGGATAGTGGATATACATAAAAAAAAAACACATCATAAATGAGAATGGCTGTTATTAATGGATAAATTATCACAATATTATAGTAGTTCTTGTTTTACATCCTTATTCGTTTTTCTTTTTGTAGTGGGTTAAAATTTATTAAATTTCAGATAATCCCAGTACTCCAAATCTAGTCCTGGACACAACAGCTTCACAAACGTTGTTGCCAGTGTACCCTTCTTACATCTCAAATGTTAGACGTGCTGTCAACTAGGATTCACCCAAAAAAAAAAAAATATATATATATATATATATATATATATATTTTTTTTTTTTTTTTTTTAATTAAAAAATAAATAAATAAATAAAAGCTAAGCACTACCTTTGCACACTATGACCACTTAATTTGGCACAGGTTAAACATTAAATGATGTGTAAATGAGAAATTAGCAGAAGCAACAGCTGTGCTGCCAACATAGATACTACATCTGACCAATAAACAGACACATTGAATGAATGCTGCTAAAAATAATGTTCTCGTCATTTACGTTGGTATTTTACATTAACATTGGTACTGTGTTAACGTGCATCGAATAGGAGCAAAATATGTCTTGCATATGCATACAGCTGAAAGCAAGTACTGTATAATCTTGGCTATAGTGAGGCTGCATTCTAGTACCGTATTCAGCACAGCTCTTAAAGACTGACTTTAAGTGCTTTGTGCTTATAATCAGAAGAAATTATAGAGTAAATATCAATATGTTTGTCTGAAGATTATATCTTGTATGGTTTAAGCATCCAAATACAGTATACGGTCCCCAATTTATACCAGATGTTGAACTTAACCAGCCATTTAATCCACACCATATGCTTTTCATACATGCTTTGAGCATGACAGTGAGGTGTTTTTACTGAGGTGACTAATGCTAAAATGGAATAGATGCAGATGTTACAGCTCACTTCAATGAAAAAAAAAACCACAACAATACTGGTAC
Source organism: Clarias macrocephalus (assembly GCA_011419295.1). Taxonomy (NCBI): domain Eukaryota; kingdom Metazoa; phylum Chordata; class Actinopteri; order Siluriformes; family Clariidae; genus Clarias; species Clarias macrocephalus. The sequence continues at coordinate 33,172 of JAAGKR010002356.1, forward strand.
AACACTGAGTAACCTAATTTGTATACATTAGAAGACGTCAAATATTCAATATCATAAGTGCACTTGAGTGAACTGCTAGTGTTTTATGAACCACCACGCCTAGTTCGATCAAAGGGTGCAGGCTGCTTGTAATACTGCGTATTATGAAAAATACAGCAGAGGCCAGAGCTTTTTCCTACAAAGCCTCAAAGTTACTGAAAAGCCATCCAATTAATGTTAGATTTTCAGCCTATACTTCAACACTGAGACGGTGTCCGAGTCCCTATGTATTTAGCTAAGCCTTTTGTGAAAAGATTTGTCTTCGATAAAGGAGCAGATCTGGGGGACTCATGGAGAAAGAGCACTATGGTGAATTGGTACGTTTAGAAGCCGTGTTCCCCACTCAGGGTTGTAACTACTCAGGTAGTTACAGTCATCGTTACTGTCGAAGTTCCTGCTTGCACTCTGCACTAAATATACATTCACATTATGTGACCGTGACCATAACTATCTGTTTTCTCTCTCTTACTGTCTCTGTCGAGCTATACATGGTGTTCCTGAGCTTCAGGTTAGAGATCTGGAGGTCCCTGAGTGGTCTGCTTGGAATGCATGTGGTGACTGACCATGAAGATGGTCTTGGACTCGGCTGATTCAGGCAGCTGTTCTCTGATGATTTGTGCCTGCAGTCGCTCAATAGTTCAGGACAAAAATTACCACGAGCAGGTTTGTACCCGAGCCTCAAATAATGAAAGCGGGCATCCATGTTAACTTTATGTTATACTGAATTTCCAGGTGCCTAACACACAGTATGACGGCTGACCAATCCCGTTATCACCCGAATGAGGATGTGTTCCCTGTGGAGTCTGGTTCGTCTCAAGGTTTCTTCCTACTGTCATCTCAGGGAAATTTCCTTGCCACCTCCGCGCAGGGACAATCTCTCAACACATTTACTCACACTTTTCATACTCATTTCTATAATTTTTTAGGTCAGTAAAGTCTTCTGCAACAACGACCATTTTGAATGAAAGCTCAAAAACATCAAGAGGTAATTATGTGTCAAGTGGGAAAAAGAAGCAGTATTTTATAAATGTATTATACACCAAGATCCCACTTAAACCAGTGACTAAAACACTACTCATACTCGCATAGTAGCATGCCAAGACTCCTACACCTAAGGACACTCAAGCCTCTGTGCTGCTTGATGATGCAATGGCCTCTAACGCACAGCCTAATACAGACCCACAATACAAAGTAGATGCTTAGACATTGCAGACAGAAAAACACATCTGTCAAGCACACCCATAAACTATTTGTAGTGTTCGGCAGACAAGAACAAGTCCTTAAAGAGACCGACAAAAAGGCTAGACCTATACAGTATGTAACCATAGTTGGCCACAAAAAAATATGAACTACCAAGTACATAAAAATAAAAAATAAAAAAAACGATTTCAATCACTTGAATCATTACATTTTCCACAGCAAGAAGAAATAATGGCAAAATGTACAGCATAACAACAGCGATCAATCAATACTATAAGTGCAAGTGTTTGTTTAAAAGTCAACTGACAGACCATACATGGTTCACAAAATTTATATTACGATGATAAGAATGCATGTTAAAATAAAGAGAAAAAATAAAATAGTAACGATAGGAAATACAATGTGTTGTGTAGACGCCCATCTTTGGCAGACGCTAATTAATTATAATGAGTATGCAAATACATTGTTAACGCGACAAGGTGTCGAAACAAATAAGATGTCGGAAACTCAAACAAGTGAAACATTTCCTTTAAATAAATAAATAAACTTACAGTATAACACTAAAAGTACAGGCTGCAGCAAACTTTCAGTTATTATTATTGTTTTTTTTAATAAATACAGATGTGTAAGGCCAAGACAATAACACTACCGCTTAACATTTTCATGACTGTTCTTATTTCTTGTATCATTTAAAATCAATCTTTACCAAAGAAACAGTGATTTGTCACTGTTTGTGTGAGTGTTACCAGTCAGGTGTGGGAGTAAATACCAGGGCAGCAAAAGAATAGATACCTGTACTTTGCCCTTAGGCCAATTTTAGGGATTCTTTGACATGATTCAACAAGTCTGCATCTTTAATCTCTGATTAAGCACTCAAGTATAATCTCATTACTTTGCTGAATGGAGCACATTACCTGACAAAGTATCCAGTCTATACAATGGAGTAATTAAGACACATTGTATACATTTATATTTTTGATCCGATTTTAACTTTCCAGAAGCAAGATTTTAGATTTTGAATTCAGACCCTTAAATCCGACAAATCACAAAATTTAAGTGACAGGAAATGCATAAATCGGGTGAAAGGTGAATTAACTCAAGAAAGATTCCAGGGACGGGTAGATGCTTTTGGAGAGGCTGAATTTATCCAAAGTCACATCTGTCTGCTACAGTATGGCCATGCAATGATCATGTGAAGTTTGGAAGTGGAGAGAAAACAAAAAGGATGACCTAGAATGAAGTAAGCACATCTAAATCTTTATATTGTACTTTTATTGACATTTACAGTTCATGCAAATAGTCAATATTTGCAGCATTGACCCTTATTTTTCAAGATCTCTGCAATTCGCTCTGCCATGCTGTCAATCAACATTCTGCGTCACGCCAACAGTAAAGCATCTCGAGACTCATCCTAGCCTCAGCTCACTCGCGATTTTGCTTAAGAACACAGTCATGAATAAAGAACGGTGCAAAGACTTTCTCTGAGAGCGACTTCTCCCAACAATCCAAGCACAGGTTGGTGAACAATACTTTTTCCAGCATGATGAAGCTCCTTACCATAAGGCGAGGTGGCTTGGGGAACAAAACATAAAAAAACGTTTGAGTGCATGGCCAGGAAACTCCCCAGACCTTGATCCCATTGTGGTCAATCATTAGGAGGCGGGTGAACAAACAAAAACCCACAAATTCAGACAAACTCCAAGCATTGATTATGCAAGAACTGTCTGCCATCAGTCAGGATGTGACTCAGAAGTTGATTGACGGCATGCCAGAGCTAATTGCAGGGATTTTGTAAAAGAATAGGCAACACTGAAAACACTTTGCATAGACTAGTATTGTCAATAAACATCTAGGATACATATGAAACTATACTTCACTATCCCATAGTGACAAAAAGTTCTAAAGACACAGAAGGAGCAGACTTTTTGAAAAAAAAATTTGTTTCCTTTTCAAAACTTTTAGCCACGGCTGTACACTGATCCCAGACCTTATGGTTCATCTTCCGTTTTTTTCTTTTCTTTTTTTTCGTTGTTTCGTGGTGGAGGTGAAGCAGACAACTGTGGGTGGCCTGAATTCGACCACCCTGAAAGCATCTGCATTCTCCTAGAAATTCTAGGTGTCCACTTTTTGAGCCAATTTAAATGAATTTAAAATGTTAATATTACTGTATATGTGTAAGTACAGTATATATAGACATTTTTGAGATTCTGGGTTTTTTGGGAAGGGGGGTTGGTATTGAATGTTCCGAAATTTGTTAACGTGACATTTTAAGGATTGGATCTTTTTAAAAATTTAACTGTTCAAATCTAAATTATTTATTTATTTGTTTGTTTTTTTTAAAGGTAAATGTAGATAATTTACCTAAAGGAAAATTGGTTATGCTGGTCAAATAAAAGGACACACGAAAGTCACTGTATAGTTCACAGCTGGAAGGACGGACAAAATTAGACTGAGATAAAAATAAGCATCAAAAAGAGGAAGCCACCCACACACATTCCTTCCGCGCTCCATTTTACATCACCGTTTATCAAATTTTATAAACACATTATAGATAGAATCTCAGTAATGTGCTTTAAATAAAAATATGAGTCGGTTCTTGTCCACAAGAGTCCAAAAAAGGAATAAATAAATAAATAAAACCGCACATATTTTAACAAAGTATGCATGTGGGCGAGATGGCCTGTTTGGGCATAAAAGTCTTTGATATTTAGATCAGTATGTGGGAGTGTTTGACAAGCATTTCTCATGTGAACCAGGTGCTATGCTGTTTGCCTGGGTTTGCAGCTTGTTTTCTCGAAAGGGGAGAGGGACAGGAAGAGAAAGACACCAATATTTTCTGCAGCACTCTTACCGCAGATGCACTGGCGGACAGAACATAATTGCGGGGCCTAGTCTCCTGAAAATCAGGTGCAGCCTAAAAAGTGAAGGGGGGAAACAGAATTTTACACAGAATCATGCATCCAGATAAAACTGCCTCAGCACACAGCACACTTAGATCAAACTAAGGAAACACAAACAAAACCAAGCAAGCGGCAAAGCAAAGCAAAGCGGAACATGAGATGCAGAGTCAAGATGGTTTATTCGTCGTCATTCCTGAAAAGCAAGAAGCGTCAGCCAGGACAGACTTGTTAATGTTGCACAATCTTATCTACTTAATATTGAGCAGCATTTCATCTCATGCCATGTCTTCTAATCCTTTTTTAAATTGTTTTTTTTTTTTTTCCTAACGTGTTTATATGGAGGCGGTACAGGGGCGTCATGGTTAGCACTGCGGCCTTGCACCTCCAGGGTCGAGGGTTCGATTCCCACCAGGGTTTGTGTGCATGGAGTTTGCATGTTCTCCCGTGCTTGGTGGGTTTCCTCCGGGTACTCTGGTTTCCTCCCACAGTCCAAAGACATGCAGATTAGGTAAGTGACATTCCCAAAAATTGCATGTTTTGTGTACGTGTGTGTGAGGGCGTGCGCCCCGCAATGGATCGGCAATCTGTCCAGGACATATCCTGACTCGTGCCCTAAGTGTCCAGGGCCCTCACGACCCAGGATAAGTGGTATAGGAGATGAAAGAATGAATAAATGAACGAATGTTTACTTGGTGTGTGTGATGGGGAAGTCAGGCACGATTTCCCTCTCATTAGGCACCAATTCAAAATTCTATGCATGAAAATCAAATGTTACGAAAAATAAAGGAAAAAATCTTCCTGGTTTAATCATCAAGCCTTGGACCTCAACACAATCCACCTTGAGCAGCTTTATACGCATGGACAGTACATGTTTGTTTTTTCATACATGCTTAGTTAGTATTACAGTGTAAATTGTGCAGTATTTGATGATCAGAATACTGCAGTGTTTTAAATGCAACACTTTTGAATAGCAAACCATTGACATGTTTTTAAATGTAAATGTTTTAGGTTCATATTTGTCATATCTGATGAATTATTTGGCCTTCAAAGATTTTGACATGTACATGAAATAAGACATATTGTTTTTTCATTATTGTAAATTTAGGTGTAAAAATTAATTGATCACCATTTTTTCAAATTCCTGTCTTATGTGAACTCTAGGTTGATTAAGAATAAAAAGTTTAGGTACCACTCCTACACCTCCTTTGCAGAAACTTGCGCAATCTTTTTCAGTTATTCCATTTATTTGGGGGCTGGGGGGGGGGGGGGGTGTTGGTCATGTTATATAAATTGTTTTACTTATTTATTTATTTATTTATTTTTGGATTTCCCCCCGGTTTTCTCCCTAATTTAGTCGTGTCCAATTCCTCCCCGGCTCCCACATTAAGGCTACTACTACCACTCAGCCGGGAGGGCCGAAGACCATCACGTCTTTCCTCCGAAGCACGTGACGCCAGCCGACCGCATCTTTTCGAACTGCTCGCTCGCGCACCGTTGGGGGCGGCGTAACACACTCGAGGACAGCGCTATCCGCTCCCTCCGATGCGTGAGCTCACAGACGCCCCTGACTGGCTGTAGAACCGTGATTAATGTGGGAGCACTAAGTACCTCTCATCCCTCCCCTCTGAGAGAGCTCGGCCAATCAGCTCTCTCTAGACCTCCGACTGCGAGAGGTTACAGCATCACCCGGGATTCGAACTAGCGATCTCCGGATGATAGGGCGAGCGCTTTTACCACTGCGCCATTCAGAGGCCCATATAAACTGTTTAAACTAAATAAATATTTTAAATCATCGTTTAAACATTCAGACAGTAAAATTATTGTAGATTTATTGTATTTTTTCCTCCTCGATTTTACCCCCTATTTTAGTCATATCTAATTCCCAACCACATATTAGATGGTTAAAATGTGCTTCTTCTGAAAGACATGGAGCCCCTGAATTCCACCACTCGGACAACTAACAGCTAACCGCCCCATCCGCTTGCTTGGGCTCACAGTCACTCAGGATTGGCTCTCCAACATCTTGCCTTAGCTTGACCTGAGCACTGGAAATACTTGACGGGTGTCTGTCCATAAAGTGGTTTGCAAATAAACTTGTAAATCATAGATCGATTTCTTGGTGGTGAGAATCATCTGGATACCTTCTTGCGTTTCTTTTCCTATAAAACCTCTTTACATTAATCACTGCACAACTGGACTTTCCAATACTACTATAGGACAATTTAAAATAGAATATAAATTATGAATGACAGCCCTGTAAATTTGCAGCTGCAGTTGGACATCTGGCTAATATGAAAAAGCAACTTTGTATGAAAATGAAGACAACTGATGACTGACGATGATCGGTTCATTGGTTGATTAGTATATGAGCTAAGTATAGAACAAGAATGTTTCGTCGACAGTTAGATGTTTCATCTAGATAGTGAACGAAACTAAAAAATTAGGAAACAAAAGTGAAAACTCAGCAGTGAAACAAAAAAAAAAAAAAAAAAAGAGGAGCAAAAGTGAAAAACTGACGACCGAAACCGAAAAACTCAGCAGTGAAACTAAAAAAAAAAAAAGGTGCGAAAGTGAAAAACTAGGGGAGGAAAAGTGAAAAGTAAAAAAAAAAAAAAAACTGCAATAAAACAAAAAAACTGAGAAAAAGGTGGATTAAAAACCTATACGTTTTAATTTTTTTTTATTCACTTAAGTTTATTATTAGTTATTTTATTTTAATTTGGTCCATTCTAGTATCCTTTATTACTCCTATATACCAAAATCTAATTTTACCATATAGCCCTGGCGCAAGGTATTTGGCACACGTTAAGGCTGTGTGTGCGTAGGTATAGTATGTGCGTGTGTGCCTGCGTTTTTCCTTCTGTGTACAGGATATGAATTACAATCTTTCACTTAAGTGCCTATATTTCTTTGAAACCAATGATGCAGACAGACACACCTCAAACATCCAGCGCAAATGTCAAGCAATAAGACGCAGGAAGCAGAGGGAGATGTGTGCCAAGTCCGCTGTGCTCGTACAATAAATCATGCTAAAGGTGTCTTTTCATTTTATTGGAAGACATTTTTCCATTGTGGATGGATCCGTAGGTGCTTATGTACGGCGGCTTACTCACAAGTGTTTACAACAATGCGACGTTTTTACATTTGGATGTTAGTCCAGAGCTACGCTCTAACTGACCTGATTATTCTTTGCCCATTTTAATAAAACAGGCACAAGTCGTGGCTGATTGGAAATGGGGGAGAGCCTTTAAATACAGATCAAACCAGAGAGAAACAATATGCAAGACAAACGTTCTCACACACACAGACACTGGTACTCACATCTCCCTCACACTGTGCAAATGACAACAAAGAAACGTGTTAATGCGCATAAATAGAGATGATTTATGCTCCACACATCTATAGACAAACACCCACACGCACACAAACACAGACGCGACAGACGAAAAAATTATGACTGTTGTACTAAAGTTAATTTAATAATAACAGATATGTTAAGGAAGGCATTTAGTCGAGCAAAAAAGATAATCGTAAAGAAGAACCTTTACATTTTTAAATAATTTTTTAGATAACTCCAAAAAAAAAAAAAGACTGCGTCTATGGTCTTTAATTATAGGACAGAATGAGTCAGGGCATCACATTACACCGGGTATCATATTACACACATACATATATAAATTATCCTATAATGATTCAAGGTGACACCACCACCCAACACCTGCAAGTGTGAAACGTTTACGAGGGTAGAGAGAGAGTGAACATCCCCACGGCAGGAATAGGTGGGACTGGATGCTATTTTTAGAAGCTTCTTTTCTATCCACTAGATAGATGACGCAACTTGCTACAGCACCAGTTCCGGGAATTATCTTAGCGGGGCGCGTGTGAAGATTTCCTAACCTCCTGATGCAACGGCATCACGAGTGCAAACGTAAACACACCCCTCACATGGTGACTCCGCTTCATCATCGCGCTGACTCACAAGGAGACGTTGCACCATTCGGAGATGGCATGCTTCCCTGAATAAAGTTAAGATCTGCATGTGGGGGGGAGGACCTACTATTTACTGTACGAACCGGGGTTAGAAAAGGATGGACTAAATCAAAAACAGAGGTTCAGCAGAGACTTAAGCAAGCGCTAACATGACTCACAGCAGCTTTCGCTTCCGCAAGCTTGGCTTTTTTCAGACGCGCTTTGCAGACATCCAAGTCGAGGCGGCGGTTCTCCAGTAGCCGTCTTTCTTTCTGAAAGAAATACAGTTGACGTGTAGTCACGGGCAGTCCAATTGTACTGAATAATAATAATAATTATTATTATTATTATTATTATAATAAAATCATTGTAATGTAACCACTGTAAAACAGGACTATAATCATTTATATTCATACACATTCACATTTCATATCAACTTCCATCATTTCTTTTGATTGTGTAAAGCCGCTTTGTGACAACATCTGTTAAAATACAGATCACATTTGCGATATAAATGTTTCACACATCATTCTCTTATGTACAAGCGGAGAGAGTTTAACTCCATTCCAGAACGGTTAATCTTACCGATATGGTCCTCCAGTCACCCTCGAGGAAATTCCGCAAAGGTGTGAGGAAGCTGACAGCTGATGCTTGTAAGAACTCCCTCTCCGCGATCCCTAGCCTTCTCTGATAGTCTCCTACGGTGTACAATGTACTTCCTGAACACACAGACACAGCAAAATATTATTTCCCATTACATTTGAAAAAATATGATTCAATGTGGGGGCAGTTCATATGTGAAAACGATTCCTCATGCACTCTTTCACAATCTGAGTCTTGGAACAATACTCTAACAATGGGTGCATCGCTCTGCATTAGGGTAAATCCAGACTCGTCACTTCACAAATGCTCTTACATTCACCATTTCATTATTAAAGATGGCTGTGAGCATTGAGGGGAATTAGATATGACTAAATTGGAGAAATCCCCACCATGCCAGACACAATGTCATAGTGATCAGCACCTGTGGCCTCGCACGTCCAGGGCCGAGAGGTCGACTTACATGTTCTCCTTGGTTTCCTCCAGACACTCTGGTTTCCTCCCACAGTTCAAAGACATGCATAATGAGCTAAAGTTTCCAAACTTCAAAATTAAAAATCTTCTGACCTTAGCGGTTCTTAGTATAAGGTAAGTAGAACCTCAGACGGACAACGATATATTACTTTTTCCAAAAACCAACAAGACAAGCTTGCACAGTAGGTCCACTTTCAGCAGCAAGCGACTTGAAATAATAATTTCTGTATGACTTTATCAGTCTCTCACATCATTTTGGTTTGGACCATTGTTCAGATTTTTCCCCTCTAGGCATTCCAGGAAACTGGCAAACCTTTCACATTTATAAAGGGTGCATACTGATGATTAGCAGCACCTGGCTGCAACTTACCCACCTAAACTCTGTGGAAGCAGTAAGGACGTTAATTTTTTTTTCTTTTTAGTTTCATTTTTGTTATTAACAATTCTGTATTTCTGTAAATTCTGTACAAGAACAACATACCATACAAAAAGACTCAGATACCCAAATCTTTTTCTAACTGGGATATGGTCATGTGGTGTCCCAAGTTGAAATTAGCGGGCACTGGAATTCGCACATCATGAGTCATTCATCTTTCGGTGCCCAGTGTGTAGGAGGATCATTCCCACAATATTTAAAAAAACAAACATGAGGAAATCCAAGATCTCCTATTCTGAAACACATGAGCGGGAGATGCCATCCAGCCCACACCAAATCATCTTCCGTTCATTAAAGGCAACACTTATAACACAGTTTACGAAATGTGCCATCCTGCAGTTAAACATTCTTGTGGTTTAACAGGGACAGATTCAGAGGTTCAAACAAGTAAAAAAAAAAACAAGTCCAAAATGGTCCAATAAAGAAGGCACTCATTAAAACAGTCATGAAGGAAGTGTTGCCATATTTATTAATAATATTCCAAGTTAAAACCTGTTGCCAAATATTTGCGAATCTTAGCAGGAAACTGATATTACCACTGGCATGAGTTTATGAAGAAAGAAAAAAAAGAAAAAGGTTAATGGAGTTCATCACAGCCATAGTCCGTAAATCCATGATTTTAAAATGCTCCGATTTACTTGTATTATAAATGTGCAATGTTGTAATAAATGCATGATAAACGGGTTAGGGGTAAATGTGGAATTTAAAATATCTCTAATCGGACACTGTATGCGGTGGCTGGATAGTATGGGGTGTGATAACCCACCTATGGTGGGGCTCGAACACGGATCCTCAGACACGAAAAATCAACAACCTAGAGCCTTTGCCGCCTGAGCCACCACTCCCACGTCTTACATTTAAAGTATTCTCGGAGCTTTTTATAATAAAAGCTGACGTACGGCACACCTGGTGATGTCTACTCGGTCATCTTATTATCCATGTTAAAATGTGCCATTATGAGACACAGCCGGGTAACCGCGCTGCGATTATCGAAAGCCATTAGGGTCATCCTTTAATTTAGGTTTTTAAAAAATAGCAATGCGTTTAAATTTCTTGCTAAATAGAATGCATCAAAAATATTGACAACCCTAAAAAAATCTGTATACACACACACACACACACACACACACACACACACACACACACACACACACACACAGAGTCGTGGCCAAAAGTTTTGAGAATGACAAATATTAGTTTTCACAAAGTTTGCTGCTAAACTGCTTTTAGATCTTTGTTTCAGTTGTTTCTGTGATGTACTGAAATATAATTACAAGCACTTCACACGTTTCAAAGGCTTTTATCGACAATTACATGACATTTATGCAAAGAGTCAGTATTTGCAGTGTTGGCGCTTCTTCTTCAGGACCTCTGCAATTCGACTGGGCTGCTCTCAACCAACTTCTGGGCCAAATCCTGACTGATAGCAACCCATTCTTTCATCATCACTTCTTGGAGTTTGTCAGAATTAGTGGGTTTTTGTTTGTCCACCCGCCTCTTGAGGATTGACCACAAGTTCTCATTAACTTTTAAATATGGGATTAAGATCTGGGGAGTTTCCGGGCCATGGACACAAGATTTCAACGTTTTGGTCCCCGAGCCACTTAGTTATCACTTTTGCCTTATGGCACGGTGCTCCATCGTGCTGGAAAATGCATTGTTCTTCACCAAACTGTTGTTGGCTAGTTGAAAGAAGTTGCTGTTGGAGGGTGTTTTGGTACCATTCTTTATTCATGGCTGTGTTTTTGGGCAGAATTGTGAGTGAGCCCACTCCCTTGGATGAGAAGCAACCCCACACATGAATAGTCTCAGGATGCTTTACTGTTGGCATGACACAGGACTGATGGTAGCGTCACCTTTTCTTCTCCGGACAAGCCTTTTTCCAGATGCCCCAAACAATCGAAAAGAGACTTCATCTGAGAATATGACTTTTCCCCAGTCCTCAGCAGTCCATTCGCCATACTTTTTGCAGAAGATCAATCTGTCCCTGATGTTTTTTTGGAGAGAAGTGGCTTCTTTGCTGCCCTTCTTGACACCAGGCCATCTTCCAAAAGTCTTGGCCTCACTGTGCGTGCAGATGTGCTCACACCTGCCTGCTGCCATTCCTGAGCAGCTCTGCACTGGTGGCACTCCGATCCCGCAGCTGAATCCTCTTTAGGAGACGATCCTGGCGCTTGTTGGACTTTCTTGGACGCCCTGAAGCCTTCTTAACAAGAATTGCACCTCTTTCCTTGAAGTTCTTGATGATCCTATAAATTGTTGATTTAGGTACAATCTTAGTAGCCACAATATTCTTGCCTGTGAAGCCATTTTTATGCAACGCAATGATGGCTGCACGCGTTTCTTTGCAGGTCACCATGGTTAACAATGAAAGAACAATGATTTCAAGCATCACCCTCCTTTTAACACGTCTAGTCTGCCATTCTAACCCAATCAGCCTGACATAATGATCTCCAGCCTCACCTGAGTTAACAAGACGATTACTGAAATGATCTCAGCAGGTCCTTTAATGACAGCAATGAAATGCAGTGGAATTTTTTTTTTTTTCGGGATCAAGTTAATTTTCATGGCAAAGAAGGACTATTCAATTCATCTGATCACTCTTCATAACATTCTGGAGTATATGCTAATTGCTATTATAAAACCTTAAGCAGCAACTTTTCCAATATTTATGTAATTCTCAAAACTTTGGGCCATGACTGTATATATATATATATATTATTTGTTATTTGTCAGATGTGCTTTGTAGGACAGTGAAGATAATTCTTTGGAAGTTGGGATCAGAAGAAGAATACTGCACCACTTCAGCAGAGAGATTGAAGATCCCTGCTGGAATGCCCAACAGTGTCTGCCTGGTGGTGCTGGGATTTGAACCCATGATGTTCTAATCAGTAATCCAATTTTATTAACACAACACCATTTGTGCATAGTGTTGCATTACATAACTAGTAGTGCACAGAGTTTATTTACTACAGGAAAAATAAACTTTTCAGGCAAAGGTCGCCACAAAACCACAATCATGAATAAGTAGTCTGGTAAGCCTTTTTATTAAATTTGGAGCATGACTGGGGAGCTTTGTGCCGATTCAGGAGCAAAAGCACTAATGGCGTCAGATACTGACAACATTACTAGCAAAAAGGTCTGGCACACACTAAGTGTCCCAATTCATCCTAGATGTCTTTGGAAGGTTATGTTAGCTCTTATTTAAATAAATAAATAAAAATAACCCACACCCCCTCAGACACACAGCATTGCTGTTAACCTGGATGCACTTTTTTTTTTTATACAAGGCAATACACACCTCATTAATCAATTGGGATACAACACAGTCTTGACATCACAACTTCATTATGTATCTTGACTACACAGTAGCCCTCACTAACAGGGCCACAGAATTTCATAACAGGTACCTCCAAACACTTAAAACTCATACAGCAAGTACACACTAATTCGCAGAACTACCACAGGTTTATCTTGGATGGATGAAAACTTGGATCCGGAACCCAACACAAATAAGACCTTGGAATCATCTTAGTGCTCAAAACCTCAGACATGATGGAACACACTGGTAGCCAGAACCCAGGTGAGTGGGAATCTCCCCTGGTCACTACACACAGCCCACATTGTAGAGAAGACTCAAAAAAGACAGTTTTCCTGAGTGGGGTTGCTGATTATATTTGTTCTAGCTTGATTTCTCTGCTTTTTTTTTTTATATCATAATTTGTTAAGAGCAAAAGTTCATTCTAAAAACATAAACACCAGGGCCAATTTCAAACCAAATGCACAATAAATTGTAATCGATGCATACAAGTATAATATATATATATATATATATATATATATATATATTACTTATTAATTACTTTTTACTGGTGTGTGAACTCCAAAACTTCAAGACTTGCTGTAGAGTAAAATCCTCATCCAGTCACGTCATCAAACTAAATCGAAACATTTCTTAGTCCAAATATCAGGCTGAGATGAAAGCTCATTATTATTATTATTATTATTATTATTATTAATAGGTCACAGAAATGAACTAAAACACCCATTGTGTGCATCACAGGTCTGAAACATACTTGCAGTGGGAGCTAGCGGAAACGACCTAGCATTACCGGTCGGCGCAAAAGTGGCCTACTACATACAGTACAACAAAAATAAAACACAGTTCATATGATCTTTAACACAATATTTTGATATTTCTACTCATTTCACATTTCAGAGATCCAACCAAAACGTCCTCTACAGCTACCCATTTATAAAGAGTGAGACGAAGCAAAAACATTAAGAACTAAACAATCCTTTGTGTCCGTCAGAGCAGGTAACCCTTAACAACCAAAGCATTTTAGCTTTTTTCCCCATTACTATGTGTTAATAAATATACTGTACATGGGGTCAGGATATATGCGTAATATATGGAGTGATCCTTAGACATATCGTTTTCTCATCATAACTTGGGCAAGATGATCACACGTCACATATGACTGATCTTATGAATCTGTGGCATTTCTTATTTGCTCACATGTTTTTAATGGTTGTTTTAGGTCATTTCTGTGACCAAATAATAATAATAATAATAATAATAATAATAATATCATCATAATCACTCGCTCATCGTCTATACCGCTTTATCCGGTAAAGGGGGCCTGGAGCCTATCCCTGGAGACGTAGGGCACATGGCAGGTACACCATGTACAGGATGCCTATAACTTTTAACTATGACTGGTTCAATAAAATTTCATTAGTTTCATTCTGAAGCTACTAATTTGTTGGTTTTGTCTCATCAGACCGAAAGACATTCTGAAACATTTGGGATGATTTAGGCAGCCTTGTTTTTTTCGGGTGGGAGTAAGGGCTTTTGGGAGCCCTTCTGATTTTTTTATGCTTCTGTCAATTTTGGCAGGATATCCCGTTCTTGGTAACGTCATCATGAAGCTGCATTTTCTCCACGTCTTGCTGATGGCCTTCACAGTATTTCACAAGATCTTTTGAACCCCTCTGCTGATTAATACCTTTTAACAAACAAGCCCCCTACATGCTCTGGAAGCTTCCTGCGAACCAACAGCAATCAGATTAAAGCAAAACAGGTCACGAAAATTCGACAGAAACAGCTGGTCTTTATTTGCATTTAATCAAAGTCACTTAACTGATCATTTGATAATTACTTTAAACAGGAGCTTGAATGTGATTGGTTAAATCAGGTTACATTAATGTATTTTCTTTGTCCTTACCAAAAGACCACAAAGATCAAAATTTTCACATGAATTTTTGTTGGATTTTTATTAGATTTCTAGAGATGACAAAATTTTGCTTGGCCTCATTTTTGGCTTCCCATGTTTCCAACTTTTTCCCAGAAATGAACTATTAAGGACGTTCAAGTCAAGCTGGGACTTCTCGTGAACGGAGCATAAAACACTACGGCGTTGAGACTCAGTATGACGATGCCGGCAGAGGAAGCTCAGGGCCTACCGCAGTCATTACTAGGAACGTTCAGTGAATGGAATGCGCACAAATAAAAGCCGCCTGGTTTGATCACCAAAGGCGATCTGTTTTCGTGGGATAATGTGCAATATCATACTGATCACTTGCACTTTCCAGGAACCTGGCTGGGAGTGATTGGTGCCACTTCCCTGGTATAGTCCTCGCTCCAAGCCATTTCCAAATGGACTTCCTGGGAGCCCAAAGTTTTCGAAATGAAGCAGGGAGTCGTACTCGATCATGGATCCGTCATACTGGGAAAATGTTCTACCTTGATGGTGATGAAACGTGCATTCATGTTGCAGGGGATTATATAGAGAAATAATAATTTTCACTCTCATAACTGTGTTCTGTTATCCTGCACGAACAAAAGTCCGGGTCGGACTTGAAACCTTTGTAAATCCATTACAACATCGGCACTGACCTATACATTTGTTAATTTTTTCATCTCCGAGTTACGTATAAGCAGCATATTTATGTACGTGTTTATGGTTGACTATGATAATGTGTTTTGCCTCTTCATTCTTATTCTGCAGACAGATTTCCAATATAAAAGCTGCAGATTTACTATTCCACTTTACCATGCTTTCATTATTAAATAGGTCATCGAAACGTTCGTGACCTTTTAGCATTTGGCGCAGGCAGTGAAGTCTGTAATGCTCCATTTCAGTTCCCTTCCTATGAAAAGACAAGTGTGCCCTCTACTGACCACTGAAAAGCATCCAAATAAACACTAAGCCAGTGAGTGATAGAAAGCAGACTGCAGCGTGCTTTGTTGAAGATTTGCTTTACTACACCTTGATTCCATCTCATTTATTATTTAGGACCATTTGTTCTAAAATTATTGATAGGAAAAAATAAAAATAAAAAATCCCTCTCCGTGACCGCAGGTTCAGTTTTACCTACCATACGCAGTTCCAGATCCAAAGTCCTTGGCAGCATCCTGCATGTACTGTCCCAGGAGCTCACCATTTGTGGTTCTTGTCGGGATCTTTCTGTCCAGTTTCTCATAGAAGAACTCCTCGATGCGGGCACCTGAGCAGACATTAGTATTAAAAGATGGCCAAAAATAAAAATAAAAAAATCACATCTCTATAAACCACTCTCAACCTAAAGTGCTTCCTTCAGCCATCAGTGATGAAATGTATGAATAATCCTTTATGTAAAAAATTTAATACATAAACTACAGTAGACATATCATGCCAGAGATCCAGAAAGACATACAGGAAGTGCGTTAGTTTGGAACTATTCCCTTGACAGAATAATCCTTAAAATAAAACTTTTTTTTTTCTACCGCAAATATCCAGAAGTATCAGGACTCATCAGTGAATGGGTTAGTGTAGCTGTAGATTTTTATACTGAACAAACCGGTGCACATCTGAGCCTGGTTCGTGCAGCTCCAGCTTGAGCGGAATGCAAACCTAGAGCTACACTGGACTATCCAGTAACATGAAGAGACACAAAAACGTAACTGACAGACACGTATACAAAATGAAAACGAACACAATCACATGTGAGGTGAAACAGACTACTGAAATTCGCATGTCGCTCAGTCCGACAGCCTTGATCTTGAACAGAAATCTTGGCGTTTCTTTGGGAAATAGCTTCGTTTGACCCCTTTTAACTCTCAGGAGTGGTGGGAATCACCTGGGTTCCTGCTTATGCATGCGAGTGCGCATCTCGACACCTTACCCCAAAGTTACAAAATAATATTTTTAAGAATGTCGACAACCTAGCAGCAGATGAAACAGGATTAGGACAGGCAGTGCTGAACCTCCTCCTTATAATGAATCAGCCATAACATCATAAAACAAAAACTTATGCCCTGTATAGTGTAGGTTCCCCTAGGGCCTCCTGGGCAGCTCTGGCCCCTTTTGGCATGACTCGATAGGACCTCCAGGGTGTGCTGTGGCATCTGGCACCAAGACATTGGCAGCACAGATCCACTGGGTTATGTGGGTTGTGGGACCAGAGTGGGATCAGAGTGAGATCTGAGGAAACTGGTGGCCGGGTCCATGCAAAGTGGGCTATGGTGCACTGGGTGACCGGTGGGCAAAGTGGGCTATGGTGCACTGGCCTTTCTTTCCTGGCAAGCATTGATCCTTTTTGGCAGGTTGTGCTGCATTGGGTTTTCTCTAGGATCAGACCTGGACAGGATAGCATTTTCTCCCCACATGCATTGTCTTTGAGTCTTTGGTGACCATGACCATGCTGTCATTAGTTTATTGGCAATCAATGTCATTGTGTTTATGTTCTGACTGATTAGGAAAAGTTAACATCTCTACAGGTGTCTCTAGGAATTGTTTTGTACCTGTGCTCAACATCACACAATCTATATGACTGATCCTGAGCAGGATGGCCCAGGCCGCATGCCTGCTACTGATCCTTGCATCCTTTGCTGCCCTTACTGAATCACCTCACATTGCCCAAGCGGTGAATGCAGAGGTCCCGATAACATTCCTATGAAAACTGTTGGAAATGTGAGGCAGTATGGTAGTGGTGTCACTGCTTGCATTGAAACAATCACTCCAACTTGCACATCTTGATCCCTCAGACTATACAGTATTACTCATAAGGGTCAGATGGCTCTCTCCACCCTTACACATGTGTTCAGGTGGTCAATTTTATGCATAGTCTCATTAAGAGGCACTCAGAATTTAGGCTGTAAAGTCCACCTCGATTTACTTTTTCATGTATAAATGTGCTTTAGAATGAAATACAACTTGAGGACTGTGAGCTTGAATCCCTGAAGAATTCTTGACCACCAGAGCTCCAAATACCCTGAGGTACCCGTATGTTTTGGGCATGGCTGTGATTCACCATGGATGTCTTCCCGAGGGGCCATAAAATAATTAGATCCTTCTTGAAAGGGGTAACGGACCATCATCCACCCCAATTTACCAGGAGCTGATGAGGGAGCCAAAAATCCCGTTATAGGCTCACGAGGGTTTCTAAACTGCCCTTTAATTAGCGATCAGTTCAACAAGAAATGTAAAAACCATGCAAGCTCAGGTAATAAGCTTCCTCAGATGACTTTGAGGTGAAAATTTTTTTTTCCCCTCACATCGCCGATTATCATCAACTGAAAGCATTCCCTGAGGCATAATCTTCCAGCAGACCAAGAGGTGGCCACTGTTGTTCCGTCTTGCTGGAAAGACTGTTGGTGGGTGTTGCAGCTTATCTAAACATATAGTTGCCAAATGACATAATTCTGTTTCATGCTGCTCTTCCCAGTCACCTCACCTGATCCGGGTTTCTAATACATAGGGGAATATGTTAACCAGGTGATTCCCACTGCTCCTGATGGTTCAAAAGTAGGCAACAGAATGCCGGTTATACCTGTAACTGTGGTTCTATGAACCCTGGATAACCACTGTGTAAATGACTAACCATTAGGAGGCTTACCTGGTCAAATTATAAGCATAAAAAGGTCACAAACAGATACATAATAAGAAAAAAATCTTTATGCTTTATAGAACCATGAATACTGTTCAATTTACCATAAATCCTCCAACATTAGTAAACAATTAACATAATTCAATCATAACTCAATTGACCATTTAGTCTATTGCAAACCTATTAGTGATGGCCTGATGGCCATTTTCAAACAACAGTTCAGCAACCACGCGTGCTCCTTTTATGCTGATCTAAAACCAGATCACAGCGAAAATTGTAAACCTGGCCTCAGATTGAAATAAAAGGGCAAAAATCACAGCACAGCAGATCAGGAATGAAGAACACTTCATGAGAACATCACCGTCAAAGATAATGAAATGGAAGACCTTTGCAGATCCAAAGAAAAAATATGCACACACTTTTCCACCACGTCCAGAAGCTGTCTACATTTTTAACAATGGAAAAGCTGGTTTTCTTCCTTGCAGCACTATCATGAAAAAAAAAATGAAGACTTTCTGGTAGCTAAGAAACAGTGGTTCCCCTTAAGATGCCATCCATGAAAAACCAAATGGGAAGTCTACGAGCCACACTGGATTACCAATCTAGCCAATCTAGTCAGGCGCTCAAGGGGGATCAGAGATTTTTCTACCTCTGGATGGGTGAATTAACAAAAAAAAAAAAGAAAGAAAGAAAGAAAGAAAGAAAAGGAAAACGAAAGCACTCAGACCTTCTGGAAGAGTTCCCAGCACCATAGTCATTAGCTTCAAAACTCAAAATGGGGGCTTTGGAAAAGTGGCTGAGGTTATGACCTGGAGCGTAGGGAACTGCGAATACAGTAAGACTTACCAGTGTGGTCAACTGGAGCATGTGAAGGGTCAGAAAATTAACATGTTAGAGTCTCACTTAACTGAAGACATTTCACCACTTATCTAAGTGGCTGCAGTAAAAAAAAAAATAAAAAGAAATCTTAGTCTTAATCTCAGATGAATGGCCAAACATCTTCAAGATTATGCCAATGTCCAAGTGCCTAGATTTTTCTCCTATGGTGCATTTAAAAATATATATATTTTGATGAAATGTCCCTCTTATCTATAAATCAACCACTGCAATTCCATTATATTCCATTTTGGACCACCTCATACTTTTACAATTCGTGGTCATATCATACCGTGTATGGTTGTGCACATGACAAAATTTGAACTTATCCAAATTATTGTTAATGTTTCCTGAGTGAAACTAGCATAAGGACAGAAGACCGTTAAGGACATAAGGACCATTGTGCATTGTCTGAGAAAAGTCCTAAAACTTACAATATATTTACTTGACTTTTATTACAATTCTTGTTTTTACAACCTTACTGAATACAAAGAACTAAAACTCTACATATGGAAGCACATTTACCCAATTTACAGTACAATAACTACCCATTACAAACTAAATGACAAGTTTTGCTAAAGCCACTAAGAAGTCTAATTGATAAATTTTTATAAGCATTTAAAATGTAGTATGAGGGACATTGAAGATGAACCAGGACTTGTGAATACATTTCTCATGAATAAGGCCTGATTGACATTTACAGAAGAGATTCAGTAACATCATCTGAATAATGCAAACATTTCAAAGAAGGCCGTATCGTGGTCCAGCCGAGGTGGTCCGGAGCCCACCAAAGTTACCAGTGAAGGAGTTGAAGTCCACGAAAATAGACAGATAACTTGTCTCCAGCTTGTGAAAGAGACGCATCCGTCTGTGGGAACTGTACACACAATCATTCACCAACACCACATGCACATTACAGGAACTCAGCTGGGAGTTATTGCACACATCCCCAATACAGTCCTAACCTCACTCCAAGTCATTTCCACATGTTTGGCCCCTTGAAGGAATTCCTAGCGTTTCAGACCAGAAGCAGGCAGTCTGATCATGACTCCGGTGTATTGAGAAAACTTTTTACCCATATGGTATCCAAGCACTAGTGAAATGCTGAGTTGAAGACCAGAAGACTTCCATGTTACTATGATCATATTAGTTATCAAGAGTTAACTAATACTGTATAAAAAAAAAAAGAAATAATTACTAACAATTAAGAAATGGCTTTTAATGGCATAGAATATAGCAGTTATGTTTATTCGTTCAGTACAGTCATTCAAGCTTACTCATTCAGTAATGCAAATGTTGCAAGTTTTTGACAGTTCTACTGCACCCCGTCATTTATCATCATGAGCGATATACCTGTAATACACCAAGATACCCACTTGTGCTTTATGCCATGCATCCAGAGATCTACCAACCTCAAGTAATGGTGAATAAAGCACATACTGCTGCGCAAAAGTTTGGGATCACTTTCTATCTCCATGGTCATTCCTGATTTTTATTTCTTTCTACACTGTAATGCAATGCTAAAGACGTCCAAAATATACAATTATCTCCTTCAAACAGTTATGTTGAGGTGCATCTGCTATTCATGATCGGTAAAGCCTTTATAACGGCTCTACTCTGAGGTGCCGTTTGTTAATTTGTGATTTCTGAGGCCGGTAACTCCAAATGAACTTCTCCTCTGCAGCAAAGGTAAGTTTTGGTCTTGCTTTCCTGGGACGGTCTTCATGGAGAGCCAGTTTCATCATTTCATCATTTTCTTCATGGGTTAGGGTTAGAAAATAAATCACTAAACAAAATCAAAGAAATTTGCAAGTGATTCCAAACTTTTAAGCCGTAACGTCTTAGATATTAGTCATGCTACTGGGTATTACTCAAATGAAAACAGGTTCCTCTCAAGGTTTCTTCCTTATGCCATCTCAGAGCTTTTCCCCGCCACTTGCTCATTAATAAATGGATAAAGCTGTAAAATCTATTCATTTCTTAAATTCATATCCGAATATCATTATTCCTGTAAAGTTGCTTTGTGACCATTGTTAAAAGCTCTATACAGTATACACATGAATTGACTTTACCATAAATACCACCACCATCACACAGCAATCTCCTTTTTCATCCATGCATGCTTGACTACACAACCATCAGACGAAGCCATTTGCTTTTCACCTTGTGACCAATCTCAGAGCTATTGCTTTTCGGTCCTTTAACGCTGGAGAGATCATTTCTTTCAACCTTCCTAAAAGTGCTTTCTTTTATATTACGAGACTTTCATGTAAAAACTCTGCAGGGTTCTTTCCTACCGAGTTGATTTCTATCCACTGCACGATGAGTGGCACTTGCAGCTCATTTCCTATCTCAACATACCACACACCGGTTTGTTCCTCAGCTTGGAAATATAGGTAGATTTCCCGCTATCTCACAGCGCCTCTTTTTGGAGTGGTTCTGCCAATCAGCTCTCATAATATGCACTCAATTACAAGTCTCTCTACTCGACTTACCACTTCTTAGCTAAATTGGTTTGCCAACATGTTTCGCATACAAAAAAAAAAAAAAAAAAAAAACCCGCTACATGACTTGTGCTCATACAGGCTGTGCTTGGATTTCTTGGTAGGTAAGGTAGGAATGGATCGCTACACTGAAACTAGAATCTACACTACACTAAGCTCACACATTACTAGCCGATTTAAAATGGATTTTTACGCGCATTAGCTAGCTACAGCAATAGAGTTGCAATGAAGTGGGAGTTTCGTTTCACTTATCGCCAAAATACAGTATTAATGCTGATTCTATTTATTTTTATGTTACACATAAAATACAGAAAACGTGTGTGCCAAAGAAGCTACTTCTGAAGTTGATGCAACACGGAAGTGACCAATCTTGCTTCCCTAAAAAATTCAAATTGCTAACTTCAGCCGTTTTGGAGAGATGATTTTGGATGTGCCCCAAAAATGACCATTCTTCAGTGTTTATAGTTTGACACAAGACTATATATATCATTTAAAATTGCAAATAATTTAAATTTCTCTAAGGGTACTGATGCACTGTTTCTAGTAAGCTTCTAGAAGCACATGTAAAAATTGTTGCTTAAATTAAAGCATTCCATTCAAAATTATGGATTTTTTTCTCCCCTCCAAAAAAAATCTGTAGTGTCCGTAACCTTCTTTTCATGTTGCAATATTTTAACTATTTTGCATTTTAAAATATTACACTTTTTCAGGTTTTTAACTTTCCATGCAAAATCTAAATTAGTCTGAATGACAAAGATCATTAAAAGATTTGAATTTTAAAAAGTTAGACATTACATCAGGGCATGAAATTGTATTTAGCAAATGTATTTCTTTTTATCTGATAAAAATATAAATGTGTATGAATATTTACAAAAAAAACAACAACAAAAAAAAACAAAGCATGGATAAAAAGATAAGAAGCATTAAGTATTATGAAAAAATATGTGTGCTATATGAAGCTATCTAAAAATTCACTTGTTCACCTATTTGTTAGCACCAATAAAAAAAATTTGCCCATCTGGAAAAAAGAGCTTAACTAAGTAAATTATGTTTCATTACTTTCTGTTTGTCAGATTGCCTCACTGTCAATGACTTCATTGCTTCATCGTCAAAGAAATATATTGGTTACGAGTTTCTGTTCTGGCCCAGGGTCATCTGTACACACATTTTCTCACCGAATTAGAGTTCGCCTCATAGTTTGCTCATTTTTACTTTGCCTTTATCCTCTCTGCTTTATCACATCAAACCCACTGTTACGCATCAGTAATGTAGTTCAGAGCAACTACATTTTTTATTCCACACCCCGTAAGTGCTCATATACTCCGATATTGCTCATATTATTACTAACAATAATACTAGACTCGACATTTAACATGAAACATACAGCTAAAAGTGACATTTGCAAGACAAGACCCAACATTAATCACTGAGACATTAATCACATTTGCTTATGAGGATCATTTAAACCACAAGATTTTGCAACTTTAGTCCAGATGGACCCGTGTCCTGCTCGATTTCGTGTCACTACTTTACATACAGCTTTTTTCTTTCATCACGTTCCCATTAGGCCAGACGTTTACATACAATCAGTTAGTATTTGGTAGCATTGCCTTTAAATTGTGTAACTTGGGTCACATGTTTCAGGTCGCCTTCCACAAGCTTCTTACGATAAGTTGCCGGAATTTTAGTCCGTTCCTCCTGACGGAACTGATGGAATGGAGTCAGGTTTGTAAGCCTCCTTGATACTTTTTCTATTGGTTTGAGGTCAGGACTTTGTAATGTCCACTCCAATACCTCAACCTTGAAGTCCTTAAGCTTTTAAACTAAAATTTTTGGGGGTCATTGTCCTTTTAGCAACCAATCTTTAACCTCCTGGCAGATGTCTTAAGATGATCCTTTAGGATATTCACATAATCTTCCTTCTTCATGATGCCATTTTTTTTCTGAAGTGCACCCCCACGACATGATGCTGCCACCCCCGTGCTTCACGGTTGGGATGATGTTCTTCGGCTTGCAAGTCTCCTCTTTTTTTCCCATACAGACAACAATGGTCAAAGGCCACACAGACAACAGTGCTACTTGTGTAGCATTGTATGTACAGATGAACATGGTACCTTTAGGTATTTGGAAATTGCTTCCAAGGATGAACCAGATGTGGAAAAGGTCCATCTTTTTATTTTCTAAGGCCTCTGCTAATTTCTTTCCATTTTCCGTTAATATCAAATAAAGAAACACGGACTTTGAAAGTAGGCCTTAAAATGCACCCAGAGGTACACCTCCAATTGACTCAAACAGTGTCAATTAGCCTATCAAAAGCTTCTTAATGCATGGAATACTACATATTAACTGAGAGTATCTAAATGTCTGACCCTCAGGAATTGTGATGCAGTGAATTATCACTGAAATAACTGATGTGGAAACATTTGAAAAAAATGACTTGTGTCATGCATAAGGTAGACGTCCTAACTGACCTGCCAAAACTATAGTTTGCTAACATAAAATCTGTAGATAAAAAAAAAAAAATCTCTTTGACTTCAACCTAAATGTATGTGAACTTCTAACTTCACTTGTTCCTGATCAAGCAGATGGAGGACGAATCTAGGCTAATGAGTTCAGACAGCTGGACCAGAATGTACATGGGGATTAAAAACTTGCCTTGGAGACTAACAAATGTAATTTGCGTTTATTCGTTTAACAGACATTGCTGGTTTATGGAAGTGATGCATCCTGCACTGGCGGTGCTGAAGCCAAGCATTACACTGAGCAGGAAAAGCTCGCAAACGGGCTGAACCTCTTTGCACAGCTGCTGGCATACCACAGCCACAGAATGGAATTGTTGTATGCCAAAGTCAAATTCCAACCCTTACTGGGATTTTAAAAGTTTTAAAATGCCAGCGCAGAACCTTTAAACTATTGATCAGGATTGATCACATCATTGTAAGCTTTATAGGGTCTCTGTGTTGCTTTCCTCTTTCCGGCTTTGGGAACTAATTAACCACGATACTGTAAAAAGACTAATTACTTACCAAGCCACTATATTAACATACTGTACTACTAGCTACTTTATTTAATTGATTGATTGATTGATTTCTAAACTGAGGGTCATTACAAAATGAAATTGCATATCATTTTTGCATAAAAGTTGAAAAGAAAAGCAATGGTTCTTAAATATCATTCAGCAATAAGACTCAAAAACATTACATTCTACAGAGTATTAAAAATCGGTTCAAGTGTGATCCCAGCATTTTTGAATGCAGACTGAGATGTAATAAAGTAAACGATAATAATAATAAATATTATTATTATTATTATTATTATTATGTAAATCATTTCTTCTATGCACAGTATACAATGAAAATTCCTTTAACGTGCCAAAGTTGATGAATTTTGTTTTCTATAGCAGCATGTCCACAACCGCTTTAATCCTCTTTCAACTCTGTTTATTTATTATTAATCAATCAGAATGTCAAAATGTATTGATAAGGTATTCATCTTTAGTGCTGGGGAACATCAGCTAGACAACCTACTCTTCTCTTATAATAGCTCCAAACTATTGTTCCTTCACTGACGACTTTTTTTTCTTCTTCTTTTCAAACTTTTGATCAAAAAAAAAAAATGAAAGAAAGAAAGAAAGAAAAAAAGTGCATACATGCTGGCTGCCATACAAGTCAGTATGAATAAGCAGTTACCATGGAAACAGAAACATATTACAATGTGCACAACCTACTGTAAAGCTATGACTTGTATTACAGTCAGCACTGCTGTCAGAACTGCTGTTATAGAAAATTCATAGAAAGCACGTTCAGACCAACTTGTCTAGAAAATTTTAATGGTCTGCAGAAGAAATAAAAATCATAATTTGACAATCTTCTTCTCAATTTTCCTTTTATTTCCTTTAACACGATGCGTCACTTTATGGTGCGCAGGCAGACTCGCTCCTGTAATGCAGGCTGACACGAGGTAGATTACTGAACCGTGTAGACTTCACATGCACAGTAATTAAGAAGAAGGAATGCTCACTAGGGTTTGGCTGTAGCAGCACTTCGGTCTGCCTGAAGATCTTCTCTGTCCAGTTCTTCGTGCAGTCTCCTCTAGCAATCAGGTTTTCCAGGTGAGCATCCAGTTCGGTTTTCTCTGCCTGACCCAGCTTCTCCTCTGTGAACTGTGAGGAAAAAGGAAAAAAGACCAGTGAAATCATGCTGACTATGCACATTCAATGTGATAAAGATGGAATGTGACGACTAGACACGTGATAATATGAATTTTCATAAACCAAGAGTTTTTTGGGGGGGACGTCTGTCGTGGGTCAGATTCTACAGTGTCAGATTTTCTATTTCACCCTGTATGAATGTAAAATTCGCCTTTATTCATAAACATTACAGTATATGTGCCGTTCTTGTCATTATAATAATAATAATAATGACAAGATTATTGAATGATGACAAGATTAATAAAAAATAAAAGTCTTCAAGCAAAATTTTTGTTTCGTTTTTCAAAGCATGAGTCGTTCTTACAAATTACGGTTCCAGACTGCCGAATATAGTCTTCAAGACAGATGTAATCAATGTGTTTAAACTCGTACATTTAAATAACATTGTTAAGGAATGTACTGTAAGAGGGAAATCAGAGTGAGACGGTGAAAACAGTCCGCTCACAGTACACCATCATTAGCAAGGAAACTGATGACAATGCCAAAGTAAACGCACAGTAATACTCGTACAGGGTTCAGGAAAATAAACAGAACAATGAAAGAGATTTACTTGATGTAGTAAACCACACAAATTAACTAATTTACTAGTGGTGCAACAGATTACACACACATAAACCGCAGACGATTTACAATTCAAGTGTAACCGTTATTGTGAAAAGTTAAATTTTACTGCTGCTATAATTGGTCCCTTCTTGAGCAGAAAAAAAAAAAACAATTATAATTTGCTAAAGCTCTTGTCTCCACACTAATTACAGCGGAAACTTGGAATACGATGGTACTGAACTGCGCCCCAAGAGCCTTTCAAATCAGATCAGTTTGTGGAAAGCCAAGCAAAGCCAGCACAAATTTTGAAAATGGCCATATGATGATTGCCGGGACTTATAATGGTACCAT
Organism: Clarias macrocephalus; assembly: GCA_011419295.1. Classification (NCBI taxonomy): domain Eukaryota; kingdom Metazoa; phylum Chordata; class Actinopteri; order Siluriformes; family Clariidae; genus Clarias; species Clarias macrocephalus. The sequence goes on from JAAGKR010002356.1 coordinate 60,145, forward strand.
TTCCATTTCCTATTTATTTCATATTTTACTTAAATATGATATTCTACATTTATTTTACTTTAAATATATTTTACGGCCTCCGAGTGGCGCAGTGGTAAAGCGCTCGCCCTATCATCCGGAGATCGCCGATTCGATTCCCGGGTGATGCTGTAACCTCTCACCGGAAGCCTAGAGAGAGCTGATTGGCCGAGGGGAGGGGTGAGAGGTACTTAGTGCTCCCACATTAATCACGACTCTACAGACAATCAGGGGCGTCTGTGAGCTCACGTAAGCGGTAGGAGCGGATAGCGCTGTCCTCCGAGTGTGTTACGCCGCCCCCAACGGTGCGTGGGCGAGCAGTTCGAAAAGATGCGGTCGGCTGCCGTCACGTGGTTCGGAGGAAACATGTGATAGTCTTCGGCCCTCCTGACTGAGTGGTAGTAGTAGCCTTGATATGCGTGAGCCCCCCAGTGACGGGGAGGAATTGGACACGACTAAATTAGGGAGAAAATCGGGGACAAATCCAAAAAAATTAATATATATATTTTACATGTCGTTTCTAAATGTTTGATTATTTCTTTACATGAAAAAATATAATTACATAGTAATATAAAATTTGTCACATTGGTAATATTTTTGTGGGTTATCAGTTTATCAGCATTTGCTAGCATTATTTCTTATGGAAAAGCCTCCGGAAGAACCCACCTCCAGGACGGATTAAACTCGTATGTGGAGGTTCCGCTGTAATCGTATTTTTGCTGTGCTTATCATCACACCAACATGAAACAAGTTCCTCATTCATTGATGAAAACCTGCCCACCAAAAGTCGAGCTAAATGATACAACATCTGTACAAGACATCATCCTGTAACCCAATTACATAAAATCTACAAGTAATAAAGGGACTGCAGAATTATATTTTTCTTCCTTTTCATGAAAATAAAAAATAATCTGATCGACAACCAAAAACTGTGAAATGATCCAAAGTGTGGGTTTTGTGATCAGTTGCTCATTTAGAAATTACCTTAAACGGTTATCTGTAAATTTTATGACTGTCAAATCAAGATTATGAACCTGTTTTTTTTTTAGGGGATCTAAAACTCCAAACCCCACATGAACAGATTTATTACTAACAACATATGCACTTATAAAACTTGATGCCCAAATAAATAAATAAATAAATAAATAAATAAATAAATAAATAAAAAGACATACTACGTAGTAAACAAAAAAAAACTATAACTACAATTTTTACTATCATCATCAGCAGTATTAGTAAAAGTACTTTTTATGCCAGTGCATTTATTAACTTTTGATGCTCTTGAAATCAATGTTCACTCACACACTCATCATCATCTATACCACTTTATAGGATCATGGGGAGCCTAGAGACTATCCCAGGAGACTTAAGGCACCCTGGACAGGGTGCCAATTAATCACATGACACACACACACACACACACACACACACACACACACACACACACACACACACTACGGGCTATTTGGGAACGCCAATTAGTCTAATCCACATGTGTTTGAACTGTGGGAGGAAACTGGAGTTCCCGGAGGAAACCCACCAAGCGCGGGGAGAACATGCAAACTCCATGCACACAAGTGGGAATTGAACCAGGATTCTGGAGGTGCAAGGCAACAATGCTAAGCACTAAGCCACCAATCAATATTTAATCACTAACAAATAAACGTATTCTATCATTTAAAAAAACCCTTAAATACTAGAACATCACCCACTCACGCATTTACTCACTCATCGTCATCCTGTATACAGGGTCGCTGGGGGCCAAACCCCATGCAAACTGACCCGAGGAACCCAGATGCTGGAGGTGAAAGGCAACAAAATGCTAACCACCAAGCCACGTGACACCACAAAAAGACATGAGAATATCTACAGCCCTGTTTTTCTTTCCTCATTATTATTCTTTCACTGCGGCATAGAAATAAGGGGAAAAAATTTTGCAAGCTGATCTACTCTTAAATGACAATAAGTGACAGCCATTCTTAAGGCCCTAATGTTTGTTATCTACATGTGGAAAGCAACTTGTGATTTCATGTGACTTCTAATCCTAGAAGTCTGACGCATGAAAGCATGAGGTTACTGCTTTACCGTGACTGCCACTATACTCATCCTCCTATCAGTGTTCCAGATTAGCACAGCCAGACACTAAAACACAGTACGTCACTCCTCATTTTCCTCCCTCATGTTCAAAAACACCATGCAGCAGACAGGATATACTTCTACTGACACAACAGAACACGGGTCACTAGAGTTCAAATTAATCGTATTACAGGATCCTTCGAGTATAGGTCTCCCCTTTGTACTGTCACATGCACATATGCATGCTCAAAGTCACATGCGCACACATACACACACGAACAAAACACACATAACCTTGACACACAAGCACACCAGGTGGCCTTTTTCTAAACTAAGCATACACACATCTTTTATCACAAAGCCATGTCTTTGTGTTGTTCTGGATCAAACTCCAGCATGAGCAATTGGGTTTGGAGGCTTGCGGTGGTAAATATATCGGATGTTTCTTTAAAATGTATGAAATGCACAACTAAATCATGGTTTGTTCATTTTGTGCAAGACATACAGTAGCAAATAAAATTGGGATTTAAGTTACATAGCCCACATTTTCAGAGGAAGTAAAGTCTCTAACAAGGTAAAGTGCCATTATGGCTGCGCAATGTTTATACCCCCCCCCCCCGCCCCCCCAAGCAAAGCACTACATTTGATAGACTCCCACCAACACCACACAACACACTCAGTCAGTGTCACTGCACAGCTAAGAACAATCTATCCCATAAATAACATCTGGCCAGCGGTGGTCCGTATCCACTACCAGATGAGGTTCAAATAGGGAGAACAAACAGTGTGGATGGACTACAGTAAGTAATTGCAAACAATACAGATCACAGATTCCCAATCCTGGTCCTGGAGAGCACCTGTTCAGACATTTGTGTTTTTTCCCTGCTCTTCCACACCCGAATTGAGTAAAAAAAATAAAAATAATAAAAAGACTGTTAAATTAAAAAAGGCTAATAAACTGATGGGTTAAATTAGTAAATTAGGCAGGTGTTGAATTAGTTTAGTGTTAAAAAACACTCAATTGTGCAGGGCTGGGGATATTCCAGGAACCACTGGTGGAGTTGAGGCCAAGGTGTCCATTTAAAACTGTACAGAAACCAAAAGTCAATACAGTGTGCAACAGGGTGGGGCAGAATCCAACCATGCAGCAGCCACTGAAAAACGCTTGCATAACTGCACACATTATTTTATATACACACACGATCGTATAAATGATTCCGATCATCAAACTAATTTCAATATTGCACAAATATAACTCGGGTAAATACAAAATGCAGTTTTTAAATGATGATCTCATTTATTAAGCGGGAAAAAGTAATTGTCCCCCTTGCTATATTTAAATTTCACTTGCCACACCCAGATTACTGCCAGACCTGTTGCATCAAGAAATCACTTAAATAGACCTTGTCTGACAAAGTCAAGCACGACTTGACTGAAAGATGCTACTCATTATGCCACAATCTAAAGAAACAGATGAGAATCAAAGTAATTGATGCGTCAGTCTGGAAATGGTTACAAAGCCATTTTAAGGCTTTATATACAGTGAATACCTTTAAACTGTATGATTCTGCAAAGAAGAGTGGGCCAAAATCCCTCCAGAGCGAAAGAAAAAAACAACAACTTGATTGCAGTTGTTGTCGCCAAGGGTGGCACAACCAGTTTTGGGTTTTTTCGCATAGAGACAAGGCAGGTTTGGACAGCTTTTTCCCTTAAAAAAAAAAAAGACACAGTCATTTAAAATTTGCATTTTGTATTTACTCGGGTTATCTGTGTTTATCTTACATATGCTAAATATTGATTATTATTATAAATATGCAAATGAATAAATAAATGAAATAAAAGAAATCAGGAAGGGGCGAATACTTTTTCACAGCACTGTACAGTATTTACACATTACTGAGAGTGGCTTGTGCCCCACCTAGAAAAATAAGCAAAGGAACATTAGTGTATTATATATGCACAAGCCAGTTCAAGCTCTTTATGTGCAGAGAGTCCTACAGTGTACAATACATGCACTAAAATTCTTGACTGTAATTCAGTTAATTATTGTGCTGCTGGAAATTGCTGGAGGGTGCTAAAACCTGGCAACCCTGCGTAATGATATTAGCGCTTCCGCATGCACCTCATTAGCAACAGGAACACACCTGCTGTATCAGGCTGAGAAAAGGTGCGTCTGAAACTACTTTAAACAAGCTTCTAGGCTGTTTGCTGAAGGTTGTTGACATTCAGCTGCCTATTTAAAGGTTACTCCAAGAACTCACTAGACAGTTGCCTAAGGCATTAGTCAGGTGTGATAGTCTTGCACTTTTTGAAAGGTCATGTATGTATAGATGTTGTTGTTCCTTGACAGAATTTAAAGTCACACACTACTGGACACTTAAGTTACTGTTTGTGTGGTTTCCTTGTATGCTCTCCCTGCATCCATGTTGGTTTCCTTTTGGTTCTCTGGTTTCCTTCCACAAGATGGATCGGTGACTATACCTTTAATATGCATGTGTGCATATGCTCTGTGATGAACCGGCACATACTGTACATGCACGCATATTTAGGCACGTATGCATATTCAGAAACGCTGTAAATAAATGAAATATAAAAGGCATGATAAATATTGCTGTGGATGTAAATGGAAGAATATATTCACATCAAATAAATCGGTAATTGCTTCATAGCTCCATGATCCTCAAATCCATCCTAAACTTAAATGACTATTTGTATAGAGTTTTACATGTTTACATGCTTACAATTGTGCATGCAGCTAAACATCCCCAGATGTGTATGTTAATCTAAAAGTCTCTGTGCGTGATGACGTGCGATGCACTGACTCCTGGCTCCGGATCCACTGCAGGATAAGGGACCCTGATCAGAAGGAAGCAGTTACTGAAGATGAATCAAAGAAAGCTATAGGTTCATTTGTAATGTTGCTATTTAGACATTGCCTCCATTTTATTATTTTACTTTGAGTTGTGTTGTTTTTTGCCTTAATATTTAACATCCACAATCTATCAGTAAGGCTTAACTATAGATATTAACTTACAGTAAACCCAGAGCTTCAGCACTGCATTAATATTCTATATTCTGTACAGATAGATAGATAGATAGATGTTTATTTACATTAGTGTCCATTTGTGAAATATTTAATTTACCAGAGAAAGACAAAAATGGACAAAAAGACAGAGAACGACAGACAGACAGGTAGGCAGAGGAATTGATATATAAACAGACAGGAAAATTCTGCAGACAGACAGACAGACAGACACAGGAAGACATATAAACAAACAGATAGACAATTTCTGAAGACAGACAGATGGTGAAACAGACAGGAAAACAGTTAAAAAGACAGAAACAGATATATAAACAGACAGAAATTCTGTAGATAGAAAGACAGGCAGAGGAACAGACAAACAGATAGATGGATGAAGAGACAGACAGAGAAATTCTGTAGAGTCTGTAGACAGACAGACAGATGAAGAAACAGACAAATAGAACGAGAGATGAAGAGACAGACAGACGAATTCCAGATAGATAGATAGAGATTTATATTAGTGTCTGTCTGTGAAATACCCGACTTATGAACAGTTATTTTTAGAATATTGATTATTTCTGCTTTTGGTACTTGGTGCTTTGACACTACGGGCCTGCACGCGCGCGCGCGTGTGCGTGCGTGCGTGTCGTTGCGCGTGCGTGTCGTTGCAGCCATGGTTCTCTCCAGGCTCCCTCGAGCAACATACACTTCGGCACACAGCCATCAATAATAGATGCGGGCTTTAGCTTGTCCTTATCGGTTTACAGTAACGGGGCAGGAACACACAGAGACACGGCCGCAGCGCGCGCCAACCGACTGTTTATAAAAAGCGTTTAACACAAACAATAAACGTCATGAAATGAAAAGTAAAAACGAGCCACTCGCTCTTCTAGTCGTGTCTCCTGCGGCTTCCATCATCCAGGACGAAGTGAAGCAACACAAATACAGAAATTATAGTACGGGTATGTAAATATAGTCAAATATATTTGGTAGCCCACCTGGACAGCGCGAGTGAAGAAGACGCCAGCGTCTGACGCCAGTTTTTTAACGTTGAAGTCCATGATCCGAGCCTACAGGGGCCGGGCGCGCGCTCCCGCAGCGATGGATGGATGGATGGAGTGAAGCAGGCTGGAGGAAGAGTGTCGCTAATCCGCCTTCTCATCCGTTAGATCGGGCATCATCAGCACTGCCTGCTTAAAGAGACACGCTCCTGGTCACGTTCCAAACCGCAAACTTGTGTGCACCTGTCCAGCACACTACCCCTAGTGTAAGGGGAACTGTTTACACAGAATACAAGATATCTTTCTTATAGTGTATATTTTGTATTATACAGATATTTTATTCTTTCTTAGATGAATGTATTCTTTCTTAATTAAATTTACTTATATAGATATTTCTCAAATTTACTTTTTGTTTTTACATATAGATATTCTTTCTTAGATAAAGTACCTGTTTTTTTTTCTTTCTACTGTATTTTGTGTCTATTTATTATTTCTTATTTCTTTATCTATAGTCTTTGTTTTAAGGTCAAGGGCAGTCGTCTAAGCATTTCACTGAATATCGTACTGTGTATGACTGTGTGTGTGTGTGTGTGTGACAAATAAAATTTGAATTTGAATACATTCTTGTATAGTGCAGGCAGAACTGTTTAAACTACTGTAGTAGTAGTTTAAACACTATATTTAGTGCAAGGGGAAACTGTTCACACTACTGTTTAGTAGAGGGGAAACTGTTCACACTACCCCTATGGCAGGGGGAGACCATCCACACTGGTTAGATCAGGGGGGTCTTGGATGGTTGAGTCTTTATCAGGGACCACTCCTGGGACAGCAGCACAGGAACATGTGTTCACTGACCTAATGCAGAAATGCCCCCTAGCATGTAATTTAAAATTAAAGCATACAATTTTATCCTTCTGATGTGTGCAGTAGCTGCCTCTATCATTTCTTGTACAACATTTATTTCCATCCAGAGTCAAATGAATTACTGCAAAAGGCAAAAGCAACCAAAAAAGACAAAAATCCCAGTGACACTCAGGATGAAGAAACAATGGACAGAAGCTAAAAAAAAATAAATAAATAAAAAATAACACTGAACAGGACTGTAAACTAATGGACCAAAACTAAAACCAAAAAAAAAAAAAATTTTAATAAAATACAATAAATAAATAAATGAATAAATAAGGTATAGGTGTGTATGTACTGTATGCATGTGTATGTACATAAATATATGTTTGTGAATGTATGTGCATATATATAAGTATATGTGTGTGTATGTGTACGTACAGTATGTGTATATACTGTATATATGTATATGTGTGTATGACTATACATGAAGAGTAAGGGCAAATTTTTAACTAGTTGACTTAAAGTTTTATTTAGTTTTATTAAAGCTATTATCATAATCATGGCAAATAAACGGGAACACATAATGTGACAGTTACCCGTTTATATTGGCCTGTGAAAGACAAATAGGCCTATATTTAAATGCAAGTCAGTTCAATGATCGTTTGAGAACAATGTTTGACTATTCTTAATGTTTTACTACACTGGGTTGTCTGTCGTTAGGTCAGTGTCCAGTGGCTCTTTTATTGCTAGCCAAGGACGTGTTCCTAGTAGTACGACCAACCAGGCCTGTTGACGAATCTTTGCAATATGGTATTGGGGTTAATGCCAGTTTGTTCTGTTCAAAGGGGGTAAACGCCGGTCCTTTTATGGCCTTTTTTTTAATGGGCAATTTTTTGTATTTATTTCTTTTTTGTGTTATGATCATAGAGATATGGACGTGTAATTTTGCTAAATATGTCAAGTGATTCTCAGTTAACACTCATATCCTGGAATGTTAGGGGGTTAAGTAAACTTTCAAAGTTAAAACAGGTGACTAGACTTATTCAATTTAAAGCATCTATTGTGTTTTTACGAGAAACCCATCTTCTGTCTAACAAACTACTAAATGTATGTAGAAGATGGCCAGGTAAAGTGATGTCTGCTTCATATGCATCCAACTCAAGGGGTGCAATGATTCCGATACACAAAGCCATTCCATTTAAATTATCAAAGGTGATTTCAGATAAATCTGGCAGATATTTAATTGTTCAAGGCTTTCTTATTGATAACGTTATTACCCTTGTACATATGTATGGACCCAACTCTGTCAGTCCAGAATTTTTTGAGGACTTGTTCTTAATCTTGGTCTCTCAACCTGGCTATTTAATTATAAGAGGAGATTTTAATGTAACATTAAAACCACATTTAGATCGGTACAATAGTAAAAAGATGGCTCACACGCAAAGCAGGAAAAAACGTAATATTGTTACAGAGAAACTTGATTTATGTGATCCTTGGAATAGAAAATATTCCAACAAAACTGAATATTCATGCTGTAGTTCATCACTAAAATCATATCCACGATTAGACTACTTTTTGATCTCAAATAATTTATTCCATCAGATTTTTTACTGCTCCTATTAGTCTATCGTTATTTCTGACCATGGTCCAGTAAAACTTTTATGTAATGTTTTTAGAAAAAATTAATGGGCCTTGTAGATGGAGGTTTCACGCAAGGTGGCTTCATGATCCAAAATGTATGGAGTTCATTGGTGTTCATATTGATTTCTTTTTTTTTTAACTAATTTGAAAGAAACATTGGCATCTGTTAGATGGGAAGCCTTTAAAGCTTATATCAGGGGCCAAATGATGAGCTAAACATGCTCTGTCAATAAAAAAAAGGAAATTCAACTCAGAACTCAGAAGTGGACAGAACTTCTGCCTGTGGGTAAAGACTTTATATTATAGTCCAACTGCAGAAGTAATTACCAATAACTTAACCTCCAAACCATTTAATCTATATCATGGCACAGCCAGGGCCTATCCACGCTCACCGTTACTATTTGTAATGACTCTGGAACCTCTGGCAATAGCAATTAGAACTCACCCGGTATTCAATACCCAATTTTAACAATTTGATGAATACATTTGGAATATTTTCAGGTTATAAAGTTAACCATTCATCTATTCATCAAGTCATCTATACTCAGGAGAGACTAAATCCAATAAAACAACATCCATATGAAACTTCTATAGATGGATTTAGATTATTTGGGAATCAAAGTTACTCCACAAGTAAAAAATCTTATCCCAGCCAATTATACTCCTCTGATAACTCAGGTGAACGAAAGTTTGAACAGATGGATGTCTCTTCCTCTCACTACTATTAGGAGGGTGAATACCAACAAATTGAATACACTTCCTAAATTTCTTTATTTGTTTCAGTCACTCCCCCTGACTTCTCCTCCTAACTTTTTTCAAGCATGAAGGCGGCCTTTGTTAAATTTATTTAGAATAATAGACGCTCCAGGCTTCGCTTATCACTTCTGTATCCTCCTTATGAACGAGGTGGGGTGCGACTCCCTAATATTTTTTTGATATTTTATTAGAGCCAGCTTCAGATTCGTAATTTTATAAGATCAAAAACTCATTCCTATCAGTGCCCGACCCTAAGGAGTTTAGAAGTAATTGTAGTTGAAGATCCCAGTGCCAAATACAAAATTTCTACGCTGTATAGAAAATTTGTTAATGCTTCCAAAGAATCTACAAATCATAAAAGACTGGCTTGGACTGATGACTTTCAGATGGATGTTAGAGAAAATAAATAGGAAAAAAGTTGTGTTTAATTCCAGGTGAAAGCTCCCATCCCCTCACCGAGGTGCATTCTGGGAATTGAAGTTCACCAAACAGAAAACACAAACGTCACAAAAAGGAGTCTCTGCGAGCATAGCGCCCTCTAGGGGTTATCCCTGACAGCCATTCACTGGAAAAGTATTCATGGTCCATAACGTTCACTCTGGATTAAGGAAATGTCTTCTTGTATAGCAATGGAAAGAGTAACTTATTTTTTTAGATGAGAATAGACTCACTGTTGAGTAACACCAAATAATGTGATCATAGCCAAGTGTGTAATTACAGATGACTGTGTTAATAAGTGAAGTATGTTTTTATGACTTTCATTGGAATTTATATCTGCTGAAATGTCAATTTTAATATATTTTATAAAATTGCCATTTTTATTAATTTATTATTATTATTAATGTTACATATATGTATATATATGGCTCTGTCGGGGATAGGTTGGGTGTTCTTTGGTTGGTGTTTGGTTACTAATACAGTATATATGTAAAGCTTTTTTTTTTTTTTACTTTTTAAACAAAAAAAATCAGCAAAAAAAGAATGATAAATTATCATAAAAATGTGTTGTTAAATTCTGGTAGCACTGCAGAAATATTTCCTCCTAAAGGGTTTAATTGAGGCTCGGGGTGTAGGCCCCGAATTATTGTTTTTAGCTGAAAAAAATAAAGATTTTTGAAAAGTAGGGAGAGAAATTTTAAATGAAACAATATTCCAGATCCAGAACTTATATTGGGTCTATTAGCATATAGCGCGGCCACATATAAGGGTCAATTTATAATGCAAGAAATTAATGAATAGCTGATAAAGCTCACCTGCGCCGGGAAATGAATCCGATTGGTGATTGTTGTCTCATTTGACAGTGTTTGGTTTCAGGATTAAGCTCTTGCGAGCATGCGCGAGGGAACCCGGAAGTAGAGTCGGGTCATGTGATCTGACATAAACGCGGAACACCGGCAAACATGTCGGAGTGGAGAGATGAGGAGACTGAAGCGCTGCTTTTGCATGATAGAGAGAGAGACTGATTGCGGAGACCAGTGGATTATTATGGTGGATATATCGTTACTGGATCCCTTCATTATCCCTCTTTTTCCGTTTTTGTGCTCCCGGACTGAACATTTTCTACCGGTGAGACCGAGCCATATCTCCCGCCTTTCACCCTCAGACACACGCAATAACAACACGGACTTTGGACATTGCAGTCAAGTCAAGTCAAGTCGGCTTTTATTGTCATTTAAACCATATACAGTTTAGTACACAGTGAAACGAAACAACGTTCCTCCAAACACCAAGGTGCTACATACATGCGAACGACATAAATTAACAACAAAGCATAAATTAACAACGTAGATTTTAAAATTTTTAAGTTAACCTAAAAACTATCAATTTCTATACAAAAAACAAGAGACAACAATAGACAACAAAGTGCCCGTGCAAATGAAGAGCTACATGACAACAAAAAATAACAACGTAACTTTTTTTGTTGTTGTTGTCATGTAGCTCTTCGTTTGCACATTTGCATACAAACCCACACACACTTATATCTTATATTTGTATATATTTTGTAAATATTGTGGGGGTTTTTTTGTTTTTGTTTTTTTTGGTGCACCTGGTTTGTTTGTTTGAAGCTTAATACACTTTGGATTATTATTTTTTATTGTTGTCGAGCGTCATTTCTTGTTCCGCTAAACCTACAGCACACCGGAAGTAGATTCTAGACCCCGTTTTTAAGTCAAGTCAAGTCAATTTTATTTATATAGCGCTTTTAACAATTGACATTGTCGCAAAGCAGCTTTACACAATAAAAAGAAGTAAGTCTGTATGCAATGTGTATGAATCAAAATGATAAGATTGTCCCTGATGAGCAAGCCGAGGGCGACGGTGGCAAGGAAAAACTCCCTGGGATGGTAATAGGAAGAAACCTTGAGAGGAACCAGACTCAACAGGGAACCCATCCTCATCTGGGTGATAACGGATAGCAGGGATTGATCAACTTAATAATGTGTACTGGAAGTTCAGTGTAACAGGAGATGTGTTAAAATTAAAAGGAGTCCAGTTTGTT
>JAAGKR010002356.1:74118-96345 GCA_011419295.1 Clarias macrocephalus
GGTGCTCACTAACACACACCTATCACAAATAAAATTATCACTAATGACGGAGGAAGAATGTCTAAACATCCTGCACTCCACACACTGAGCGAGCTGAATGGTGGACATAGTAACGTACCTTTGTGCCGGAGTTGTGATTATTTGCTGATGGATTCGCTTGTTGTTGGTCAGATGATATGCGCGTTTTCTCAAAAAGCGCAAAAACTGATCAAGTCCAGGAGTATCAAAGCGTAAAAACTAGTTTGTTATTTAGTAAAAACGGGAAAAATATATAATTATAAAAAATATATATATAATCTAAAACGCTGTTACAAACAAACGAGGAACTTTCGCGGGAAAAATACGAAAAACAGGAAGCTACGTCAACAGGAAGGGGAGGAGTCAGGTAACCAAAGTAAATAGTGCGTTCAAGTTTTTAGTGTAACTGAGTTTTACAAACAGCTGAACGTTACAAGCAGACCTGAGATAAGAGTCTTTTCCAAATAGACCCTGACTTGGCTTTATTTCTGCTTGACTGGTAAGTTATATTATAATCGATTGTATTTTTATAATGATTCACACCTGTACAAATAAATCATGCCAGAACCTTCAACAGCTGGCTAAGCTAAAGGCATCACTTTCAGACTTCTCAAGAAGATTTCTCTACAATTCGCCAAGACTTTTATTTTATGGAGCATAAATAAATGCCCACCCAGAGTGTTTCTTTCCTGCCCTGTCAGCTCACCTGCTAACCTCCTCCTTAAGAACATCTGAATTAAGATAGTGACTACAATTATGAACATTTACTTTGCTGGATCTCCTGTTGGTTTTGAGCTACATAAAGACATATTGAAAAAGTAGTGAGTTCTGCTGCATATTTCATATTAAACTGTGAAAGAAATGAGAGAACTGAAACATAACTGAAAATGCTTACTCTTTTATTGTACTGCATATCAGGTCTAATTATGTATGTTTCATACAGCAGTATTCTCATTTGTATGGCTTTGGAAAATGAATGCTGCAGAGGCGTCATCTCTTTGGACTTTTGTAGCTGTTTAACATTTCAGAAGAGGAAAAAAAAACTGCCAAGATTCAGTACTACACTTCTTACACTCAACAATTCAGTTTCACCAAAACAGATGTCCAGATGTGGTCACAATATTAGCACAAAAAAAGGATTTTTTTCCTTTTTTGATACAATTCAGCTTATTTTTTACATTTGGATTCTTAAATTGCACTCTATTATTAAATGTTAAACATTTTTAAATAAATAATTTAACAAATTAAATGACAACTTTGTAGCAACTTCACTATTATCATTGAACAGAAAGAATAACTTGGATGCCTTTTCATGGAGATTGTAGTGCTTGTAGTCATGTTATTTTTAACTCCAAACTCTTAGTAGTAATTATATTATCATTGTGGCTAAATGCCTACCAACACTCATAGGCATTCTTGTTTCTTTTCACTTTAGTATGGCCATCCGGGTGTATGTACAGCATATTTTTCAGCACATCTGTTCCAGTTATTATTAGACCTCCTCATAAATCATCTACTTGGTATGGTCCTGTGCCCACTGGCACAGCCTCAGACAGTATGCAGGAGGACTGACAGTGGAAAAACTTTGCCCAGGATATCTCAGCCTCTTCCACAGGTGCTCAAGCCTCTTCTTGAAGCCATAAACAGTGAAGATGTCGATAATGCCGATGAAATAGCGCTCCTCTGGCCCGTCTATCACGTGAATCGGGTTTTTGAAGTTTGGAAGCAGCCGCCTGTTCTGAGCCTGAAACTCCAGCAGTTCCGCCGATTCCGATCCGACCTTGGAGACCGCGTCTTTTTGCTCTTTATATTCTGACTGGGACGTCTCTGAGATCTGACTCTGAGATGTCCCAGAATCCAGTTCTGTGGTTTGGATGGTTGAGTCTTCATCAGGCACCACTCCTGGGACAGCAGCACGGGAACATGTGTTCACTGACCTAATGCAGACAAAACAAATCCAGCCAAAGCAACGTTATGAAACATCACACACACACTCATCATTTCGGTTAGGCAGAGCTTGTTAGATTGTTGTCTGAGACACTTAGTAATGTGAAAATTCTATCTCAGGATCAGTAGTGAAACTAGCAAGCTCACACATGGTTATGGTTACGCTGTAGTTATGGTTTAACACTGCATTTGTGACTGCATCAGAGACTGCATTATTTGACAATTTTACTGTGTGTATTTCCTACATGCCTGCCTGCCACTGGCCTTGTGGAAAGCAAATTGAGGGATCTAGAAACAGAGGTGAACATGGAAATGAGAAACATTTGGCAGAAACATGAAACTAAGATGTGACCTTTTGATGAGCATTAAACATAATCAATGATGTGACTGTAATTATGATAGAAACACTCTTTATTGTAAGAGGTATTCAGCTTCTCACTTCAGAATGTGTAAAAATCTTATCAAATTATGTTTTATATTGAAACTGTCCACCAGAGGCTGCCATTGGAGCAATTCAAGAACAGTTTGGGAAAACGAAAATAAAAAACAGATCAATTAAAAGGGTTGGTGTCCAATATTTGCTTTGCTTTGTTCTTTAACTACATGTAATCACAAGTTTATTAAATTTTAAATCTTTAAAATAACACAGATGCCCATTGCTTTTTAGAAGAAAAACTCTAAATAAATTAAATACCTATCTAAACTCTTCACCAAACAATATACCCGACAAAACACCTGAGCAGTAAGGCTTGCTTTCACACTTTCACACACAATCTCTGTGTTTGTCCCTCACTTCTTGGTGCGCATGATGAGGGTGGCGAAGGACAGGCTGGGGTGCCGCTCGTCCTGGTGCAAGGGCTGATGGGCAAGCAGGAGGCTGTAGTCGAGTACATTCAGTGTCCTCAGGAAGGACGTGTCGATTTGCACCTGACGTAACAGCCAGGGCCTCTGTTGGTCTGCCTCACACACAAACACACACAGGTAAATAACTGGCTAAGCAACTAACACAATGTATTGCGTCATGCAATCTTATCACCCTGGACCAGAATCTCAAAGGAATGTTCCCAAATTCTTCTGAAATCAACACCATAAAAATTGAGGTTATAGTAAATGCTACTAGTGCTACTAATGTTAGTGTGATTCTGGCATTTTTATCGCTGCCTCACGAACCCCACGTTGGGAAACCTTGCATTAATGATTGAGATAATCATCTATTAGAAATTCTTAAATGATTGCTAGACTTTGACAATGATTTAGCACTCTAGCATCCTTGATATCCTTTAAGATCTTAAAATAGGCAAATGTTGCATATGTAGTCTAGCAAAAAGTACTCAGAGGATGATATTACCTAATGTGATAAACTTCCCCTCAAAATTGAGATCCTTGAGAACAACAATGACCTGAGTCCCCTCGGGTGCTGGGTCCGTCCACCGGCTCACTTCGCAGCCTTTGATATCATATCTATAAAGGATGAATATTCACAGTGTGTACATTATGCTGTGCATGCAGGTATATTTGCTTTAGTTTGAGAACTTTGTTTTTTAAAACCGGTGGTGTTGTCTGTTGACATCCTGGTCATTAAACATGCAGTACTTTTTATCAGGAACAAACGGTTCTGTTACACAATGAATAATAAAGCCTTGAAAACTCAGTCTTACTCTTAATATATCAATTTCTGATCCCACAGGTTTTATAGTGTCATGTTTATTTTAGCAATAATGAATATACACCTCCTGGCCAAAAAAAAAAAAAAGTGGCACACTCAAATTTCATTGACCATCTTTGGCGGTGTGGTTAATGTGTGAAAATTATTCCTCATGCTCCCAGAACCACATTTGCACAATTTGAATCCTGAAATATGCTTATTCCATCAGGGAAGGAAAAAGTCCATAGATGTGATAACCTGGTCGTTCAGTATATACATGTAATTAGCTGACTTCATTTCATTGTCACATAACGTGTCGAACCTGGGTGCACCCATCGCTCTGAAATAGGGTCAATCTAGACTTATCAGACCACATGACCTTTTTTATTGCTCTAAAGTTCAGTCTTTATGCTCTGTAACAAATTTAGGTGTTGTTATTCCTGATAAGTCTCAATAACAAATGGAGACACAGCTGTTTAGTCCCAGTTCTCATCACATTGTGTGTGTATGGAAATGCTCTTACTTTCACTATTAAACATAGCTGTGATTTCTATCATTTATGCATTTAATGCATTTAAGTTATTTTAATAATTTTGTTAAAGTTGAAGGTTAAGGTGTTGGACAGTTCTTAACCCAATTCCAGTCATTCCAAATCGCCTTGATTGTTTTCAGTGCTTGATGCCCTTCTGAAATGGTGACTTTTTTTGACCAGGCAGTGTAGAAAAGAGGTGTTGAAACAAATTCCCTCTGGGATTAATAAATAATCCCAATAAATAATAATAAAGTTCTTTAAATCTTGAATCTTGAAAAAGCCAAGAGAGACGATATATAGAGATAAGTCGGAACATGTCTTTTACCTGGCACATATTCTTTCATCGGGATAGAAGACACTTTGCATCACTATAAAGTACTATAAAAAGAGATAGATATGATTATTATTTTATCACCACTCAACAAAACGATGACAACAGCACAAAAAAGGCCTCTCTACCTTCCTCTGATGGCCGATTTTGATGCTATGAACACCTGTGATTAGATAAAAATCATAATGATATTATATTTATGATTTATAATGATACATTTACTGTATAAATGTGAATCTCTCACCTAGAAACTTCACCAGAAGAGAGTGGGGGTACTTCTCCAGATGTTCTATGTACTGCTTCAGATGCGTCAGAAGGAATCGAATCTCCCTTCGGCTCTGTGTTTTCAGGAAGAACCGTTTATCATTCCTGTAATGACAAAAACATGAATATACGAGGAAATATTACTCTGAAGAGCTTGGCAGTAAGTGTGTAAAGGAAGATAAAAAAGAAAGAGCTATAGTAGGCAAAACACACATGATTTCTTGCACACGCTTTCAATTATTTCATATAAACAGCAGTTAAAAAAATATCAACGACTTAATCAAAGCATGACATTCACTGTATATGGCTATGTTCACATTACAAGCCATATTGTTCAATTCAGATTTTTTTTTTTGGTCAGATCGCTTCGCATTTCAGGATGGTTCACATTCATATTTACAGGTTACTTTTATCTGACGCTAATGTATTATTGAGGTCCAGAAGACGAAAAGCTTTTCACATGGAAATCTAAAGAAAGACTAGAGTCTGTAACACTAGCGTTGAACACTGAAAAACTCTTTAAGCATGTCTAGTAGGCTTTGTTTAAAAAATAATCTCATTGCAGATACGACTAAATCTGGGGGGAAATCCGACCCAAAAATACATAAATTAATAAACAAATAAATAAACATCTCCCTTTTAATTTCTGTGCTATAACAACTGGCTGACACACACTAAATGTTGCATTTCAGGACAGGAAGATATGCAGTGCTCGTGCACACACACGCGTGCCATGTTTAAACTGTAGGCTGTTAGTGCTGACTCACGTTAAGAAGAAATCTGCTTTGCTCTTTGAATTGCTGATGAACTGCAGGTAGCAGCCTTCAGAGGAGAGAGAATGCTGATACTCCTTCTCCGTCATCCCCAGAGAGCGCCGCAGGCTGGCGAACACCGGTCCTGCAAACGTCTCCATCCTGAAGTCCTATTACACAAACAGTGACACGAGCGAATCATGACATATTCTCGATCAGTATTAGTCGGCATCATTTGCTGTTAGTGCAGGAAGCAACTACGGTGTATTTCAGTAATACTCCGATGTCCTTCATTGGCTAGGGCAAGGCTCGGCACCCCGCTCTTTCACACCTCTGCTGCGGCTCCCTGTGGCTTTGGAAAATAAATAATGAGTATTTAACTTAAATTTATTTTTATTTTAGTTCGTTAGCTTTTTCAAATGTAATTCAAAATGTAAAAAATTATAGTGATCTTGTAACATTAAAATAAAACGTGTTTAATTTTTTAGCACTCAAAATATGCATCGCAACCGCCCACGTGCGACACCCGCCGGGCACGTGATTTATTGAGCTTCTCGAGCCCCGAGCTGCGTTCCATTCCGAAGTGTACTTCACAGGGTGCTCCCTACTCACTACACCTTTTGCAGTGAATGTCGGGAAAGGGAAGTCCCCTTGAAAAAAACGCCACCATTCGGAACACATTGCGAAGTCACCAGCGCTGACGTCACTTCCTCCGTATTTATGGTGATAATAATAATTGATTAAAACTGTACCAAAGTGTATTTATTTTTATAAATATTATATTTATGAATTATTTACTTAATTAAAGTTTAAATTATTGTGTCATATTATATAATGTCCTCATTCATAATGATATATAAAAAAATTGTTCGAACTTTTTTTTTTTTTGGTTGACAGCTGACTGCATGTCATAAAAGGATGACGGCACACAGAAGCAGACGGCATATTTGGTTTGCTGCAGGTGGATAATTTAAGTTCGGCTTTTTATTTCATAAATACGGAGAGTACGGCGCCCCCCATGGACCATGTAGGACAAAAAAAAAAAAAAACAGAGCGCACGGATTAATAAACCGAGGCAGGGGCGGATCTACCAGGGTGGCACGGGGTGGCCATTTGCCACACCAGCATTAGTGTCCTAGTGTTCTAAAATAAAATAGTTTCCTCGACCGATTTACAGCAGCGACTCTGTATTTTGAAGACATAGTGTGACGAGCGTCCCGATCATCTATCAACGTCGCTGATAAAAATAAATGACCCACCATCCGGGTTTTGTTCACCTGTATTTCCGTTGTTGCTCTTTATTCCCCGCTACAATACCCATAAATAAAAGAACAAAATCTCATCTTTCTATTAAAGCATAGTCTGAACAAACGACACTTATGAACTGCTTTGTTTTCGTGAATCAAAGACATTTAGTGCAGCGAGATCATCACACACACACACACAAATGACTCCATCGTCAATCCGGCTCTTTTAACAAACCAAAGGAGTTTTTTGATATCTTTGCGTATATTAATGACTGACAGCTTAACTGTTAACTATTTTCAAAAGTATATTGTTCAGTTCAGTAGCTTGAATCTTCAAAATTGTCTGAACTTTTGATAACAGGCATCAAGTGACAACAACGCATTTGGCCGTGTCCAGTCCATCGATATGCTGAAGTTGAGAAACAACTTCAGGTACTGAATTACTTTTAATACTTAACAAATTAATGTTGAATTAAGGTAAAAATAAATAAATAAATAATTGGAAAATTAAAAAATTAAAAAAGTGTTGCCTGAGATAGTTGCTTGCTAGTTATATGATAACTAAATAGCAAGTTTATTTAATCAGTTATATTTAACTTTAGCCTTATTACCTTGTTAGCCTTGTTAGTCAAAATTGTTCAGTGTTGTGTATGTTTGGAAAACAATAAAGTCTAAATAAAAATTCATAGTCTCCCAGGATACTATGAAATGAATGGCTGACATCCAGAGTTTTTTTAAACCAAAAAGAAAAGGAAAATCAGAATCAGATACTGTGGGAGTGGAAGGTGCAGATAAGATACGAAAAGGGTACAAAAGAAGTTGTGGAAGACAGAAGATAGAGGAGAGGATGGAGTGTTGGAAGAAAGAAATATAGAAACTGATGACAAAGAGCTAGAAAGAAGTGAAGAAGCAGGAGATATCCAGCCTGAAGTGAGTGAAGAGGTGGAAGAAAAAAGGTTAAGAGAGGAAGAGAGCTCAGATATTGAAAGAGAGGAGAGAGAGCTTGAAACAGCAGCACCTTGTTAGTCAGGTGACCATGGGATGTTGTTCATTGTGCTTTTCAAAATTATTTTTGCATAAATAAAAAATAAGCACAACCTATTTGATTTATTTAACCTTTAATCATTTAAAAAACCATAGCGCAATATATGCTTAACTTTGCTTATCTTGGTTACATTCAGTGTTCTTTAATATATATTGTTCAGATATGCCTAAAAAAAACCTTTAGACAAAGGTTGCTGCAGTAGTAGCTGTACATGAACGTTTAGGTGTTAAATGTTTTGTACTGTAACATTTTAATATAAGTATTACTTTATTTCATTTTTATAGGACAATGTAAAAATGTGCACCCTAGTGTATACACCGAATAAGAATAGCGTTCTTTGAATCCACAAAAACCATGCAAGGATGCTTGCTTCAGTGTTGCCACCCCTCATAATTTTAATGCCACCCCCTTGCCACCCCATGAATAATTTTCTAGATCCGCCCCTGAACCGAGGAGGACAAATAAACATTGATTATTTTATTTGAAAGTAAGACTTCATTTTCTCTGTAGCAATTCACTGATTACATAAATGCAACACACTATAGTTTTTATACATAGCATAAAGGTAAAAAAAAAAATATATATATATATATATTTATATATATATATATATATATATATATATATATTTTTTTTTTTTTTTTTTTTTTTTTTTTTTTTTTAACGGCGTTTTCTTTTCTGTGGGAAACGGGTCCAAATGGCTCTTTGAGTGTTCAAGGTTGCCGACCTCTTGGCTAAGGAATAAAAAAAAAGTGCTTCTGAGTACATAGAAGGTCAAACCTGTAGATATTCGAACAACAGGTGTTACATCATCCGCCATTCTCGTTGATCAGCCAGAAACACTTTTCTAGCACAGCCGATGAAGATTTTAAGATTTTATACAGTTTTTGTTTAAAACATCCTGTTTGTCTGGAAATGCTGTATATTTACCTTACGTGGCTCTTCTTTTGAAACATCCTGTTTCTCTGGAAACATATTTTCACTACACCTGCCTATCCATCTGGAGTGCCAATCCATCACAGGGCACACACACACCTACACACTCACATTCGCACACCAGAGGAAACCCACCAAGCATGGGGAGACAATGCAAACTCCACAGATATCAAAACCCTGGGAATCAAACCCAGACCGTAGAGGTGCAAGGCGGCAGTGCTAACCACTAAATCAGCAGGCTGCCAGCACAGATATAAACAATACCAAAAAAAAAAAAAAAAGCTGTTAAAGATACTCTATTAAAACGAAAGTACCTTATGGATTTGTGTCACCTCCAGTTGGTAATCATCTTCAGAGAGTTCGTTCTGAAAGAGTAAAGATGACATGATTATGATCACTTTGAAGTCGTATATTAATTATAAACAACATTCTACTTTCCTCAGCATCAGTCTCAACCCTGATTCTCTACTGACAAAATAACCAAAAAAATCTTTCCTTCAAATTGACTTTAACAGTGTTTTGACAAGTGATTTGACATTAGTGCATGCTAAAGGCTTTGCTTTTTCTGTCATTGATCTGAGAAAAAAAAAAGTACAACAGGAGGAGGAACAACAGGATGACGTTATTAATATTTTAGTATTATGGATTGTCTGAAATTAATCTAAACAAATACATAGCTTTATGTGTCTCCTCCGAACTGGAACATGTTCAGTTAAATGTTACATAACACTGTTTGGAATTATACAGTTCTTTTATTTACAACAATAATCATAATTATTATTATTTAAAATCAACCAAAAAGATGACATCAGTAATGAAGGAGGTTTTAAGATTTAATTCCATGGCCTTCAGCTTAGATTAGGGCACTGAACAATTTATGTGAGAAAAAGATTTCTCATGCTCCCAGCACCACTCTGTACCCAGCACCCGTATACCAGTGACATCAGGCTCAGAAAAAAAAAGCGTGGATGTGATAACCTGGTCATTTAGTACATTAATTAATTCTTTTTATTTTATAGTCTAGACCTGACCAACTGAAGCAACCCCAGATCATAACACTGCCTCCATAGGCTTGTACAGTGGACACTATGCATGATGGGTGGCTTTTTTTTCTGAGTACTCTGACTAAGTGTGGCTTCCCAGCTGCATGCTCATCACATTGTGCATATGATCACTGACCAGGGCCTGTTGCACCTGAACAGTTCAATATAAACACCAAAATAATTACTAAAACTATTAACAATAAGTCTCTTAATGACAGGATACACAAGAGAATTTAATAAAACTCTACATATGTAGTGTTGAAAACTATTAGAGAAGTACAATTTTAAAAATTTCAATTTATTTTCCTATTTCCTAATTACTTAGTTTGGTTTTAAGTGAGATTAGAAATATCAGTCAAATGGGTTAACACACCAGAAGGCCACATCAAGTTGGACTCATCAGCCAAGAACAGGAAATTGAGGCCCCAGACGTATGGAAACTGTTCTACAAGACATAAGGTGGTTTGACTCCACTGGTGTCATACTAGTGGTGCCTAATTCTGTCCCAACTCTTTATATGCTGCAAAGTAACTGTGACCAATCAATGTTACCAAAAAATGGAGTCCACGTGTGGTGTCAAGATCATAAATACTGTATACAGACCCCAAGTTTTAACAGTTCATGCTGGTGGTTTGCGTAAATGTATTTTAACTGGTTCTATGAACGTGCATTGACACGGACCCTAATATTGCACAATAGGACAATATGAATAATTCATATAATAATATGAACAATAGGAATAATAACCCAAACGGAATAAAAAAATGCATGGTGTAAACTCCTTGGACACGATCCAGCCTATTCATTCATATATCTTCTATCATCTATTCCACATGTCCTGTACAGGGTCGGGTCAGGGCCTGGAGCCTATCCCAGAAGACTTTGGGTACATCCTGGGCAGGGTTGCCAATCTATCGCAGGGCATATACGCACACTACAGGCAATTTGAAAACATCAATTAGCCTAATCTGCATGTGTTTTCAACTGTGGGGGGGAAACCCACCAAGCACGTAGAGAACATGCAAACTTCATGCGCATAGACCCGTGGCGAGAATCGATCCCTCAATCCGTTTCTAATCCTTTTAACAGGTAAATATTAGCCATGTACTTGATCGAGCACTTGATCCGATCATTTCTCTCGTCAGAATAAATGTATTCCATTTGCCCCACATGGGGTTAATATTTGATGACATGATGTTCCAGGAGGGACATTTTGCTTCCATTGCCAACCACAGGTTGTCTGGCTGAAAAGGGGGGCACTGAGTGGCTCGCCATTTCACACGGAGTAAAGCATCTAATCATATGAGATCATAAGAGACTGAATTCTTATAACCAGTCAGAACATAGAAGGTGGGCCATATCAGAAAAGATGGGGAATTCCAACCTAGACTCCAATTTGGAGAAAACAACGTCTTCTTCTGATACATTTCAGATGCTTTGTGCATGTAAGCAACCATTTGATCAGATCAGCATCACACTGGATTCTCTAATCGGAAAGATTTCAGTCACATTGAAGAAATATTGCCCACGTGACTTCGTTCACGTAGAATTTAATTGCACACTCACAAACGCGTTTTAAAAAATGTACAGCGCCATCTGTTGAATTTTGAGATAAACTAATTATTTTTTCAAGGATGATTTTTAATGATATAAGGGTGTTTTAAACTTAAATTTCAAATGAACATATCTTCTCCTCCCGGGGTCCATTAAAATTTGTTTAGTAGTTTTCACGCGATGTGTGCACAAACAAACGTATTTTTTCGCAAATATCTTCAATGTACAGACACGATTTTATATAGGATGTAAATGAAACTAATGAGTTAAGTGTAGTTCAGTGACCTCCCCAGGCACCGGCACACTTGGGATGTGGGAGATTTACAGCATGAAATGCTTAGCTGACAAATCTTCAGCAATTACGTGATGCAATTATATCAGCACAAAGCAGAATCTCAAAGGTGTCCAAAACCTTGTGGAATCCATCTCACATGGAATTGAGACTAATAATTAGCTAAATATTTTTGTTAATGAATTATTTTGTAGGTGACACTATATCTATCGTGCATGAACAATAAACCCAGATAATCCCCATGTTCAAGAGGAGTTGTTGATGTGATATCTGACACTCGACTATGTGTTATGTGAACAGTTGCCTAAAATAAGTTTGACAGACCAGCCTTATGTACTGTACTGTATATTCAAAATTAGCACATAGAGATCAGGTTAAAAAAAAAAAACTGGAATATTCCTTTAAAAAAAGAAAGAATGAAAAACTTTGCCAGATTGTTCTCCGCCTATTGCTTTGTGCAGTGGAGACTGGGCCATTGTGGTATCCCCCCCCCCCCCCACCCCTCTCCTACACATGCTTCACAATTGTGTTTGTGTCAGCAGAACTGTGATGTTCTCTTCTTCTTTCTCAGGAGGCCAGGCACTGTGAGCACCCAAAACAATACTGCACCCTGGACAGCAAGTTCATATTCGTAAACACATGGTCACTATGGGACCAAACCTAAACAGGCTTCTCTCTCTGGGACGTAATCACCCTTCTAATTACTTATGAACACAACGTATGAATGTGATGTGCCTTTAATAACGTCTATTATGTTTAATACCAGGACTGGAGATGGGTCCAGTACGCACATACAGCACATTTCTCAACTGTGTAAAGACTTTTTGCAATTAGTTTCACTGAAGTTACTGAATTATAAGCTGAAAGGAAAGACCTGAAAATCTGTTAAAACACTAAAGCTGCCTAAATATGCGAGGTTTACTTCAAAATGAGCTCTTTTTAAATTGTGATAAATGACTGCAACATGAACATGTTTGTCAGCATAGTCAAAACTGGACTTGTGAGGAAATTTCTTGTACATGAAGGCGTAAAACTGATTAAAGAAGGCTGTAGGTCTGTGAATGATGATGCCAGCAGAGGTGGCTCGGAGCCCAGTGCAGTCGTTCCTGTTAATATTCAGGAACGCCTGATCCTTGAAAGATTGCCAACTTGCAGAAGTGATGCATTTTGTCTGTGGAACTGTACACGCAACCATTTGTGCATAACACATCACTTGCACATTACAGGAACTCGACCAGGAGTTAATGCCACATCCCCCATCTGGTCCTGACTGCACTCCAAGTCCAAGTCATTTCCACTTGTTTGGGCCATTAAAAGCACTCGTGAAACACTGGGATAAGTGAATTAGTGTAGCAGGTGATTATATAGAGAAATAAAGGTAGTTTTTACTCTCATAACTGCTTCTATTATTCTGCGCAAGCAAAAGTCCCGGTTTGAAACGAACGCCCCTTATATTATGTAATTAACATCAGTTTGTAGTTTGCCAGTATAAAGCGGCTATATCTACAGTATTTCCTTATGTTTTATGTTAGTCCTGAAATCTACTCCAATTAGCCTGACCAACTACAGGCACAATGGACTACAGTTCTGCTTCCTTTTAAATGTTTTAAATGATGCTTTCTCCTGGAGGAGTGTTAAGAGCATGTGTGGTCAGCTTTTAATATGAAATGCTTTAAACTTTTAACAGCTGTTAAAGCTTTAACAGTTAAAAGCTAATGCATTAACAGAACAATAGAAAAGTATAGAATAATTCTGGATGATGGGAATTGGGTTGAATTAAGACGAGAGCGAAGCCCTTATAGGATCAGTCATGCACGGAAAACGTTCCCTAAAAGGGTATGATGTGGGTTGTAGATATTACTTATCTATTTTTTGTATTAGTTGTATTTATTATTCTTATCATGAACATTAAACTATAGTTTGGTTGTTTGTGTGTGTTTCTAAATTGTAGAATGTGTTACTACAAGGGGCGTTCGAGTCAAACCGGGATTTCTTGTTGTGCAAAATTTCTGTTTCCGCAGATAAAATATTTAAAATATTTACTTTTTTAATATTAAAAGTGATGCATTAGGAGAGGTGTTCAAGTCAAACAGGGACTTTTTGATTGCGCAGAATAAGAGAACACAGTTATGAGCGTAAATACCAGCTTCTCTACACAATCCCCTGCTATGCTGATACACATATCCCAGTGTTTCACTAGTACTTGGATACCATTGGCTCGCTGGAGCCATACATCTGGAACACTGGCCTGCCAGGAGCTCATTCACAGGAA
Source organism: Clarias macrocephalus (assembly GCA_011419295.1). Lineage (NCBI taxonomy): Eukaryota > Metazoa > Chordata > Actinopteri > Siluriformes > Clariidae > Clarias > Clarias macrocephalus. Next base: position 87,997 of record JAAGKR010002356.1, read on the forward strand.
AAGTCATCACAAATCCCAGTTTAACTTGAACGCCTCCCGTACTTTGATAAATGGTTTTTAAGACAATCTTGAATGTCGACAGACAAAAACAATGTCTCTTTCCTAATTTCCTCTAACAAAATCCTGCAGGTGGTCCCTCACAGTGTAACTAAATCAAAGGTCAAATGTCTGACAGAATAGTTTTTCAGCTTATTACTCACAGGTATCGAGTTGTCGATGGTGTTCTGCACAGCAGCAGCCAGGCCCTCCTTCATCATGCAGGTGAGCGGGTAGAACTCATGCTGTTGGTCGATTTCGAAGACACCCAGGAGCTTCCAGCGCTGCCGCAGGCCTCCCCAGCCCTTCCTCTTCACCGCCCGCGTGCTGAGGCTGCTGCTGCTCGGCCCTGCCATCTCCACCTGGTGCGAACAGGAATCCAAATGCAAACTCTAAGACTATTACTTCAGAGGTCTTTGTTCACAATGGACTTTGTTAATCCTAATTGTTTAACACTTGACATGATGGATCATTTGATCGTTTTGTTTGGGTGACAAGAGATGCCTAGGATTTAATTCCTGGTAAACTGGTTCTTGATAAGCGTGAAGCAGAACAGATGTAGATGGAAGTTTATTGAGAAGTAAATGTAATTACCCTAGAAAGTCATTTATTTGTTTTGTAACCACTGATTCGTGTTAAGCTGTGGTACAGTCTACAGGAAAGTGCATCTGCTGTACCTTAGCAACATTTAAGGTCTAACAGAGCGTGTGGTAAATCACACATAGCACTAGTGCCTTCTCTTTTCTCTCCGTTGTTATATGACTACTGTACTGTGTATATTTCTGTAGATGTTAAACTCTTTTGCATGTATGTATTCAATGTCAATTGTTTTTATTTCATCTAATATTCCGCTCTTTTATCCAGTACAGATCCTCATATTTTCCCGCAACATCCCATTTTGCAGTTTTTGTCATATCTTCACACCAAATCTGTTCATTTCCTTCTAGCGCACACACTGTCCATTCTGAAGTGATGCTGTTTCTTGCTTGAGATATCGCCTCAAGCTGAGCTTGTGTAGATCATAACAGAAGATGACAGACCTGCTGTGGCCCGTCTCCTTGACAACAAGAGAAGTGGTAAAGCATGGAGTGTGTTTTCACTTAGATCGCACCTTCTGTTCTTCAATAATGATTTGAATAATCCCTGCTCAGAAATCCTTAGTGATCATTAGAGGTTTCTGCTGGTTTTTAGTGGTTTAGTAATGGGTATTGACTTCATTTTGCATCTTAATGGAAGACACTTTAGATTGCGTTCTTGTCGAAAGGCGTGTTGTAGGAGTTTGGTTTCTGCAACTAATGACTATTTTGACCGTTGTATAATCTATCGGTTACTGAAGTGAATAATGGACTGTTTGGATCATGACTCATGCCATTACTCAGGGGCTCTTATTTAGCTCTCAGCTTTTAAAGTGAGCTCGAGTTTGTTTTAGTCGAGTTAAATGACGAGAAAGACAACGAAGATAAATACTTAATTCAGAAATCTGTCATGAACATTGTGGATAAGTCGAATAAAAATGTAAAAGGATTTTATTGTCATAACTAGAGATGGTAATGATTAATAATCATCCGTAATTCACTGCCATTAAAAATTTTAAATTAGCAATTAGCAAAAATGTACAAAATGTGTAGTGGTGGTAATGCTAAGTCGAAGAGGCGAGTTTGAGTTTGACTTCTTATAACCCACTTCCCCTTCCTCTATCTTTATTTTCACAGAAAGCTCTGTCACAAAACTGATCACTGTTGATTTTAAAATGTGTTGAAATGTCAGTTAAGAAAAATGTGTGAAATTTGCAATGCTAGTCAAAATCACAGATAAGCAACTTAGCACCAAAAACAAAACAAACCCCCAAAAAAAGGTTAATTCAAGTTCCAAAATTCCAGATGGGAATATAAAGAAAACTGAGATTAAGTCTGCAGGGTCAAATGTATCTCAAATGTAAAGGAAAGTGGGAAAGAACCTGAGGAGAATGTGGCAAATTAGCATCTGTGTGTTGCTGTGAGCTGGAAATAACAAGGAGAGCAGAGCACAGAAGCCAGACACTAGCGACACTGAGGTTCACTGAGTTGAGCTGGAAACAAAAAATTCAGCTCACAAGGACACAGACAATAATTGAGCACATTGTCCTCAGGTGTGCGACCTTGTCAACGAGGAAGTGTCAAAACCTGCAGTTCTTCAAATATCCACTAGGGTATTGCTCCAATAGTGAGCCAATTCCAGTAGAACTCAATGTTAACATGCGTAACTTTAAAAACAGAAATAATTTTTACTGCTTGGTACACGAAAAGAAAGAAAGAAAGAAAGTTTTGGTCTCTATAGCTGGATTTCCCATTTGTGACAAGTGTAAGGGGTTAATTTTTATGCAACTCATCAGTTAAAATTACATTAAGCCATGAAATAATGCATAATAGGGGCGTTTAGCTGTCTGGTATGAGTCAATTTAGCTAAACTTAATTTACCACAGGAAATGTAGGAGTTGACACGGGATGGCGTGTAGAGTATGGGTGACAGAGATCAATCAAATGCAAAGCAATGTTAGGAACTAGATCAGTGGTTAAAGCAGAATGTCTCAGGTTCAAACCCAAGCACCACCAAGCTGCCACTGTTGGGTTCTTAACCCTCAACTGCTCATATATATATAGTTGCTTTGGATAAGCGTGTTTGCCAAATGCCATAAATGTGAACATATAAATTAACAAAAACCACCCCAGCATTTTAGCTAAATTTAAGCTAGCTAGCTTGTGGTAACTGAGGTAAGTAGGCTCTATAGGCCAGGCTCTGTTTGTTCTGCTCATTTGCCCATTTCTGGATTAACCAGGATTTAAGCAGAGTCAGCTCCTAGTAAGATGGCGGCGATGAGAGCTCCCACATTTCATCTTCTTCAGAAAATGGTTGACATAACAAAGCGCTTCTCCAGTTCTTATACAGTCTACGGTGTTTTCCCACTTACCTGATTATCAACCCCTTTTACAGAGCAACTCTTGACCACGCCCCCACCTCCAAAGTGTTTTTTTTTTTTTCTCATGTTAGTCAGTGTTTTTGGTTGAGTTACTGAACGAATTGTTTACTTCACTCCAGTAAACAGTAACGTCTACAGGTCAGAACATTCAGAGTTAGCGCGACTGAAGTCACCAAAAAAAAAACAACTGTTAGATTCACTGACAACTAATTTGGTCATCAATTGTAATCAACTAAGTTGATTATATGTTGTACCGCGGTTTCTGAAAGAGATCTTTTTGTGATAATCTTTGGCTGATTCCATTATCCTTATAGTCTACTAATGATATTTGTGGTTAATCAAATAATACCCCTGGTGCTTCAACCCATCACAGTGGAATCAAAAAAGCATTGATAAGTGGCATCTACTTAGAACAACTGGCAGCTCTTACATTACAATGCAGTTCAGCCAACAGGAAACTGAATATCTCCCACATCTGCAATTGCATCAGATTCCAGCAACCATTAGATGAGATAATACTTTAAGTTTCGTTAGTAAGTTAAATGATATGATGTAATATTCCTTTACCAGCAGGATACGATTTCTAAAGAGCTGCGTGTAACAACAAATATTGTACTTTTTGTTATAACAGAGTGGAGCATTACGACCCTGTAGTGGATTATTTTCCAATTATGTCCCGAAATGTTTTATTCTTTTTATACATAAAAAATTTTAAACAATCAAACACATGATTTATCTTTTTTTTTATAGTTACATTTACATGTAGTGGAAAAAGTTATGACCACAATTTATGTCCAACTGAAGATTTTCTCCTGTTGCAAAGCTTCCAGTGTACCGTTGAATGTTACAAAGAACTGACACTGGAGATTCCTTCCAAAATTATTTTTTAATTGTTCAAGAGGAACGTCCGTAATCTAATTCATTCGTTCATTCATCTTCTATACTGCTTATCCTATGTATGTATCCCAGGAGACTTTGGACACGAGGCAGGGTATACCCTGGACAGTGTGCCAATTCATCGCAGAGCATACACATGACGAGCAATTTAGGAATGAATTTCCTAATCTGCATTTCTTTGGACTGTGGGAGGAAACCAGAGTACTCGGAGGAAACCCATCAAGCATGGGAAACACATGCAAACCAACACATGGGGAACACATCCAAGGCAGGAATCAAATCGTCGACACTGGCGATGCTAGTCCACAATACCGCCTAAAGCAGGTTATATTTAATACAAATTATACCATATTAGGTCTTACAATCTGAGCAGCTTTCAGTGCTGCTACTACACAAAATTCATTGACACATCCTGACGCATCATGATTGTGGATTCAAAAGTGCTTTGGCATAAAAGCTAGTAATTAGGAGATGGACACGCCGATAATTTACTATATTCAATATATTGTCACTACCAAGACGTTGTCTTCAGGAGAAACCAACTTAGGTAGACAGGAATAAGAAAAAAGAACCACTGCAGCACCTGGCCCAAAGCTCTGGAGCAATATCAAGAAGACTATGCCATATTTTTAATTCATGGCATTGTCACAGTGCTGAAACTCGCATTTAACTTTGTTTTTCAAGAAGTGTTTGATCCTGGTCAGGTTAATGCCCAAGCCGATGCTATCCCACGAATAATGTGTATGAGGCAGGAATAAACCCTGGATCGGACATCAGTGCAGCAGTCACAGCAACCATGCACGTGCCCATTTAAAGGTAAAGGCAATTTGATGTGCCCAGTCCACCTCCTGGCAAGTATTTTAGAGGTGGAACCAAAAAAACCTGGAAACCTATACTGACTTGAATAAATCGACATAGACGGTGACTCAAGCTCAGAATTGAGTCAAGGACCCTGGAGCTGTGAGACGGCAATGTTGCAGAGTACGCCACGTTGCCGACTACACTGAAAATAAATTTTAAAAAATTCTTAAATCCTGATGCCATGCCACAGTGCAGGGAGTCAGAAACCTTAATACAGTCATAAAGGTACTAGAATATTATTAGTATCAGGGACAATGTCAGAGCTTTGCTATACACCGATCAGCCATAGATCTTTAAAGGAGTGCTGCGACCAAGACAATAAGAAGCAGATGCTGTAAATTGTGTAAATTGTGAGGAGGGACCTTCATGATCGCACTCGGTTGGTGAGTCAAATCATCAGCTTGAAATCGTCATCATGTTCCTTAAATTATTTCTGAATATTTTTTACTTTGTTGCAGAGCATTTTATCCTGAAAGAAGATAGGACCAATGCTATATGGGAATGTCATTGTCAGGAAGGAGTGTGCTTGGTCTGTAACAATATTCAAGTAGGCCATGAGAATCAATGTAACTTTCACGTGAAAGCCAGGACCCATGTTTTCCCAGCAGAGCATTGGCCAGAACATCATACCACCTCTGCTGGCTTGCCTAAGTTCATCCTTGTGTCATCTCTTCTCCAAGTAAGAACCATGATTCATCAGACCAGGAGACCTTCTTATGTCGCTCAGTGGTCCAATTCTGATGTGCGCTATGTAAGAACTTTCAGCGCTGGACAGGGGTCTGCATGGGGACTCTGGCTGGTGTGTACCTATGCAAGCTGTGATGCACGGTCTGTCCTAACACAGGGCGAGCATATGTGCATGAACAACTCTTAGGTTGTTCCTGTTGTTGGTGTACTGGTTATCCTTCTTTGGACCACTTTTTGTAAGTACTAACCACTCGGATCACTCCATAAGACCTGCCTTTTTTTGAGATGCTCTGACCTGAAATCTCACCTGGTATGCCGAACTTTCAGCCTCCTAACACACAGTACGACTGCAGATCTGACTGCTATCTGATATCACCCAAAATGAGGACGGGTTCCCTGTTTGAGTCTGGTTCCTCTCCAGGTTTCTTCCTATTGCCATCTCAGGTAGTTTTGCTGCCACGCCTGTCGCTCTTGGCTTGCTCCTCAGGGATCATCTGATGATCTGATTAATGTGATTTATACATTTACACAGCATTGATGAGCATTGTTAAAATTGCTATATAAATAAAACCGCATTAAATTGAATTGACCCGGTCGTCTAGCCATCACAATTTGGCTCTTGTCCCTAAGGGCTACTCTAAGGGCCCTTTTTCCCCCTGCTTTCAACACTCAAGTTTATGAATTGACTCTTCACTTACTGCTCATCCACTTAACATGTGCCAGTGTAACAGGATAATCAATGTCATGCACGTCACCCGTCAGCGGGTTTTATGTCATGTTAAGGCTGATCGGTGTAAATATAGTATTGAAAATGATTTTTTTTTTTTTTTTATAAATAATAAATCTGTGCTTTTCCTTAGTGAGGATTCTGGGAAGGTCCAGCTACAGCACTGGTCTCTGGTCAGCTCACAGATGTTTATCTGTCTGCAGTGATGAGAATCAGATGCTCAGAGGCAGCAGATTAAATCTGATAACTCAGCTCAGTGTTTGTTAATACAGTAGATGTGTAACCTTTTCAATAATCATAACCCCCTTTTATAAGAGTACAGTATCATGCACATGAAAAAAAAAAAAGCTGACGTTGCATAAGCTGCTTTTCAGATTTCTGAATATTTGTCACAGTTTAATAAATAAAAATAAAAAGGAAAGAAAAAAAAAACCCTACCGTATTTTCCCTGCCAGCGCTGCTGTAATACAGTGGAGTCGGATGTGCTGAACGTACAGCTCACTTTAAACACGGACACTTCATAAGAATCAGGTCTTATGAAAACAGGAAGCAGTTTTAAGGAAGAAAGAGGGGAAAAATACAAATGTTACCTCTGTTTGACTCATCATGGAGACACTGGTTCATGTCCACTCTGCGGGTTCAGCGCATTCTTTCTGTCCTCAGCTGGCACATCACATCGCTCAGCGCTCCGGCTCTCTCTGCCTGCGAGTCGATTCCGGGAAGAGTCGATTCTTCGGAACACTGAGTCGACTCCGAACAGTGCAATAAGTTTAACGGAGCCAGAAATGAAAAAATGAACCCTTAAAGGCCAGAGCATTTTTTTTTTCATTACTATGTTTTAATGATGATTTTAATAATATTATATCCTTTTTTCAGCACAATCTAGCAATATGATGAAATCATTTTATTTTCATTTTAACCAACTATACAAACAAGACTCAGAAACACTATCAAAAGATTGTAATCTCACACACTGAGATCATTTTCAAGTTTTATTGTCATACGCACATTAAAGAAACATGTATTATATATATATATAATTTTTGGTGAATATTTGTCATATATATATATATATATATATATATTTTTTTTTTTTTTTTTTTACTATATATTAAACAGTTTTAGAAGCAGAATATGAAAAAATTAAAATATCTAGGCAGCACTGTGGTGTAATGGTTAGCACTGTCGCCTTGCACCTCCAGGGTCCAGGTTCAATTTCCGTCTCTGTGTGCATGGAGTTTGCATGTTCTCCCCGTGCTTGGTGGGTTTCCTCCCACTGTCCAAATACATGCAGATTAAGCTAATAGGCGTTCCCAAATTGCCTGTAGTGTGTGAGCGTGTGTTTGTGTGTGTGCTCTGCAGTGGATTGGTACCCTGTCCAGGGTGTACTATAAGTCTCCTGGGATAGACCCTGAATACAGGATAAAGCAGTAGAGACGATGAGTGAGTAAGTGATACTGTAAACAAAGTGTGCAAATTCCACAAAGTGTGTAAAAAGCTTGCAATGTGTTTGAGTAAGTCTGTAGTGAATGTGCAAGTCTGCAATGAGTGTTCAAATGATTGTCATTGTTCAAATGATTGTTATTGTGCAAATGTTTGTGCAAATTCTGCAATGAATGTTCAAAGATCTGTGTCAACAGTCAGATACAGATGGTAGACCATGATTGATTGTAAAATTCCTGTCAGCTGTTTAGGAGTCTGATAGTACTGGAAAAGGAGAAATTATTTAGCCTGGAAGTCCTGCATTTCAGGGAAAAGGTGAGTAAAGTTATAAACCTTATGTACAGAAAAAGATTATAAAAACATTTATTCTTAAACAAATGCCTTTTACATACATTTTAGCTTGGAAATTTGAGAATAAAAATAAAATATAGTAAAACATTAATATATAATATATAAACATATAAACAATTACATTTTATCTTACGAAAATTTGATCGACCATTAATGTTCGCCTCTTGACAGTCCGTCAGTTTTATATACACTGTATATATATATTAGAAACTAAAGAGGTTCCTAGATGGATATATCCATCTAGGAACCTCTAGGAACCTCTTTAGTCCAACTAGGGACTGTGGTGGAGGCCAATGGTGACCATTGTTCCCATTTTACTACCATGGTAGAACCGTCATTCTACAGGCAATTTCAGAACACCAGCTAGCCATGTCTTTGGACTGTGGGAGGA
>JAAGKR010002357.1:0-96339 GCA_011419295.1 Clarias macrocephalus
GAACACGTTCATTAAGATGTGTGTGTGTGTGTGTGTGTGTGTGTGTGTGTGTGTGTGTGTGTGTGTGTGTGTGTGTGTGTGTGTGTGTGTGTGTGTGTATGTGTGATTAGCAGTGTTGGGTGTAATGCGCTACAAAGTAACGCATCCGGGTACTCGGATTACCTTTTGATGGGACAACAATTAAACAACATGCATGAGGAAGCACAAAGGAGTTTTCATTTTCTGCAGTGGAAAAGTACTCGAACTAGTTACTTTTATCAGAAAGTAACGCTGTGATGTCCCATTACTTTTTGAAGACAGTATTTTTGTAATGTAATTAGTTACTTTAAAAAGTAATGCCCCCCCCCCCCCCCCAACACTGGTGATTAGTGCATTTACAGTACTGTATTTATTACCTGACTAAGAAATCTCATGGTTTACATTTTACTACTAATTTGCTTACATTTGGAGAAATACAAACTATTTAATTTGTTAGAAAGTATAATGGCAAATCTTAAAATTTAATATTCAATGGTGACCAAAAGTATTTACATTTATTATTTATGTTTTAATGATATTCTCAAATATTCTCATGATATTCTCTTTTTAAAATAATTTTAAGATAATGTGTTATTTTATGGAATATATTCATAAAAATCTGCTAGATCTGAATTAGCATAGAGTCAAAAGCCTACTTGGAGTTCCCTAGGTTTAGCCATTTTTCATGTTCTGTGCACTGGGAGAACTACAATACATGGAAAAGGTTGTCTTTATACTTTTGGACACCACTGTAAACAGGAATAGGAAAATTTGCAATAAAAAAAAGACAAAAGTACGTATGGTGTGGTAGTATCACATTGCTATGGGATAATACTGATTTCATCACCTAAGATCACACTTGAATATGAGGTAGTTCTTGATTAAGCTGTGACATAATGTTTAAGCAAGAAAGCAGTCATTTGAAATAAAACATTCCATATTCTTTATCTTGCTAATTTAGCTATGAGTGGCAGTATTATGTCTGTTTAAATCTCTAAGCTTTATGACAATTCCTAGCAGGAGCTTTTGGGTGTTAAAATTTTGTGGTAATGTTGATTTTGTAACACGGCCACCTGCGCGAAGGGCAAATCTGTAGACAACGAAGCAGATTTATAGACAGGCAAAGCAGCGGACGGCAATGGTTGCTAGGCAACCTGGCCATGTTGCCAATCAGAGGAGACGCGCTACACCTGTCTGGCAGGTTATTTAAACCCCTCACTATGTGCAAACATTAGCTAGCAGTGGGTCTTAGAGCGTTTCTCTGGTATAGAGAAAAGTGAAAAGAGAAAGAAAAGTGAAAAAGAAAGTGAGAAAAGTAGAAAAGAAAGAGAAAAGTTGAAAGGGAAAGAAAAATGGAAAAGAGAAAAATGAAAAGAGAAAGAAAAGTGAAAAAGAAAAGAAAGTGAAAAGAGAAAGAAAAGTGAAAAGAGAATAAATAGAGAAAAGAGAAAAGTGAAAATAAATAGACCTAAAAAGATGGGAAAACAAGCAGAGGTGAGGTGGCACGCGCAGACATAAGCGCATCTCTCTTCATAGTAACATATACCCATTCTGAACAGAAGAAAGTTAATTAGAGCAGTGTATAAGCTCCCTTACCTTACACTGCATGGTGCTCACGTGAGCCAGTCTTCCTTGGCCAAAAATAAACACCCCACGTCCCAGCGCTCCCCTCAAAGTCCTGCATTGGGGCTCCAACACTTAACAACATACTTGGTGGCGCCATACATAAGTGCCCCCTCGTAACAAATTTGTCAACACTACACACATTGGAACAGTGTTGGTGATAGGTTGTTTTTGAAAGTTTGAATTACTTTGATGAAATGATGTCGAAGCGACATTCACTACATATGATGGGATAAGGCTGAAGGAATACCCCTAACACACTGTTGCAAAACAAAATTAACACCAAATTGATGGCTTGAGTAAAATTTGAACACCAGTCGCTGTAGTGTGAGCACTGTGTGCTTACCACCAGATAGCAAGTAAATAACAAGCAGCAAAAAAAAAAAAAAAAAAAAAAAACCTTGAAATTTAAATTGTGGGAGGTGTGGTAGGCTCAGTGATAGGTGTCTTGCCTGCCTGGATTGAATTCCCAGTCAATACCTAACCCCTTGCCCCCCAACCGCACCCCCTGCACACTGCATTCAGTCCAGAATAAAATGGGAGGGTTGTGTCAGGAAGGGCATCCTGAAGTATAAAAGAAAACAACATTAAGTTGAAAAGCAGCCAAAACGTTAAAAAAACAAACAAAAAAAAAACCACTTAATGTCTGAGATCAGTTCAGTGAAATTTTGGATGCTATGCAAATATCATTTTACAGTACTGCATTTTGGAACTAAGATGCACCTCACTGTAATGAAATGGAAGTAAACCATCAGTAGTAAGAGGTTTGTGACATGAGATACGATCTACAATTGGAATTCGGAATTTAAGGGACCGTGGATGTTAATCATCATAAATGTTCCAAATAATGGTTACAATTTCATCATTGCTATTTGGAACATTGTGTTTGGGTTATTCCTTCAATGTTATCTCACTGTCATTTTATTAAAGTCATTTTATCTTCCAAAAAACAACCTGATGGTGGATGTAATTGCAGCGTCGGTACAACTAATATTATAACGGTTATCCAACATTAGGGTTCCTGCTGGGTTGTGTCTCTTCGAAACTATTAAACTGACCATTAGCCAACTGGTAAGCTGAATCATGATGGGTGTTTGTAATTTGCAGTATATTCAGTGTTTATTTTAAAGACATGCTATGGAAGCAGATATCCCTGCATGTTCCACTTTTCTTCTAAATGCCAGTGCAACTTTTTGCCTGTATAAATTCGTAACATTTAGAGGTCTGCAATGGGCTGTGGACAAGGCTGTGCTGACATTTTAGATCCGTGCCCAAACAATTATGCTTAATTTTTGTTCTAGCTCAATATAATTGAGCATAATGTTTGAGAGCATTGCATGCCTATTTTTTTTTTTATAAAGAGGAGGATAGAGAGGGAGGGAGGTAGGAGAGATGGTGAGACAGAGAGGGAAGGAGAGCGAGAGCAACTGAAGCAAGGAGGAAGAAAAAGTACCATTGTCACACACAACGATGGTCGTAAATGGTGCTTCATTTTGCAGTAATTTACAAATCACTGAGTGGAAACAAAATTAGATTAAGAGGGTGCGTTGAAGTGGACCTGCTAAACATCACTATTAATTATCTGTTTGTCAAGGGGAAAGGGCATTTATTTTCTTGGCAGGAAGAAAAACAATGTCTGTATAGTTGGTCTAAATGGGGGTAGAGTCATTTCTCAAATAAGTAAAAGTTAAAGGCAAGAGAAAAAGAAAACCAAGCATTCTCTGAAGTTCACTGATGTCTACATTAACAGTGAGGCAATTAAAATAGCTTTTAAACAGTAGGTTCAGAGAAGAACTCACCCTTCACAACTCATTGCAGACAATAATTAGCAAAGGTTTGTAGAAATAATTCATTTTTGATCTACAGCTCATACTGAATATACATATGTGTGTGTGTGTGTTTTTATATATATATACTGCATATATATATAAATATATGGTATTCAGGAGTTGGTTGTTTTTTGCCACAGACAGCGTAAGATATTATAAAGATTGAAAAAAAATGTCCTCTGATGTTTTTGTCATCCTGAGAGTCTGAGACGCTTCACAGTGGTAAAAGTCGCTGGGAAACTCACTGCAGCTGTCAGAGAGATGGAGATTTCATGCTGACAGCGCAGTGAACTTCTCTGCAGTTTAAGAAGCACAAAATGTTGGACTGTCCAATTCCTGTATCTGCTCAGCTCATTAAGGCCCAGGAGTGCAGTGAGTTGATGGGGGGGGGGGGGGGAGGGAGATGAGGGCATCTAGCTATTCCCATGCGCGGGCATCCGGAGGGGCATCTGGCAGGGTGATGCCCTGGGTCAGGCTATCTGTGGATGGAGCACCACGTGGATGGGATGCTGTCTGCTGCCGACAGCTCATCATTTATCACTGCTGAGCAGCGGACGTCAGGTGGGCGCGTGATTAATTTCGCTTTACCACTTTCAGAAATAAGCGCTATAAATCATCTTAAGCTCCCTGCACGAGATACTCGGCAATGGCCACTTGACAAATTTTCACTGCATTCTGTACCACCTCTGGTAGCTCATATAATTTTTTTTTTGAGCTCACCACATGTCTTTTTTGTGAAAACAAAAACCAAATAACAAAGTAATGGGCAGACTGCCTGAGTGACAGAAACAGCCCTCTATGATTAATTAAACATGACGGCTTCAGTTAGAGCAATCGGCACAAAGCGTTTGTAAACACTATTCCCCCCCCCCAACCCTTATTTTCTCCAACTTGTCCATCCATCTATCCATCTGTTTCTGATGGGTGTGCGAGGGCGCCAGTGCTGATAGCATGGGTGGAAGTAGATGTACAGACATTCTAAAATTCAGCATGACAGACATCAGTTTTCAAGTGTTAGAATGTAATACTGGTTATTTGGGATTGAGTGTCAGTCTGCCAACCTGTCTGCCATGTCATTAACAGTTTTGCACCACTTAAACTGCACATGCTGAGCCTTAAGTCATATTTCCTGTTCTTTTTTTTTTTTTTTTTCATAGTGTGAACATCATCAGGGTACAGATTTGTTTTATATACCAAAGCCCACATCTTGGCTGGAATTTAATCCATCTTAAGGTCAACCTCCCTCTATTTCTGATGTCTGTCTGTTTAATTAAGTAATGATGTTTCAGTCAAATTTAAATCAGTTGGAAATGAGCACGTTCTTCATGTGCTAATCAATTCACTTGATGCAAATTTCCCTGTTTGGTGCTGTATCTTTTAATCTTTTGTCTGTATTAAATGATAAAACTTGCAGACTATAACAAGTACACTGGATTGACATGAAGCCTAGATTTTGCCATATAAATCTGATCACAGATAATGCTTCATACTCTTGTCCGATGTTCCTCTCACTACCTGCCCTGTTGACCCTTCGCAATTTTCCCCCTGTCTCTGAGATATGGACTGTTTCCAAATCCATGTTCCTCAACAACCCAGGATGTCTGTCCCTCATGAGCTTGACAAATGCTACACAATCAAGGCTCCCTAGCTACTAAGCTATGCCCACAACAGTCAATTCGGCTCAGAGGCAAAGTGAAACGAATCGATTACGAGAGTGTGCTTCAGTGTGGCTGTCAACCAAATGTTCCAGAGACATGGCTCCTGAAAAGAAAATGTAAAATCACATTTATTGCATGGAGACGAAAAGAACATTTCTAAGATTAGTTTTTTTCCCCCCTCTTTTTCTATAATACTAAGAGAGACGAAGACTATACTGCATGACGTTTCATGCTTTTAGGTATGTATACCTGTTTGTCTGAAAGTTGCATTTTACTCATGAGAATACACACTGTGCTCCTTCTCATTCATGCAGTTATCTAATCAGCTAATCAGCCACTCATGTGACAATGCATATACTCACTGAAAACAACCCGGAATGATCTATTAGGTGAAACTACAGGCTTTCACCAATCTGTCAGGTGATACCCTCTCACAATTAATTCTAACAAGATGATGTCATTTTGTTTGTTTTATTGGGAAAGTCCAGGTTTTAACTCCTGATGTTTAAGAAATCCGCTATAGACAATTAACTCATCCATAGTTCTTTCACAATTTCAAATTCAGTTCATGTAGACTGTCTCGATGAATATTTGCTCTGTATAAGAATTGGTTCCTGTTTGAGGTTTTCTAGTTCCTGAAGTATTTTTGCTGTGGGTCTTTTGTCAAGGGGTTGCCACAGTGAACCATCTGGTCCACACAACAGCTTGGCACAAGTTTTTATGCTGAATGTTAATGTTCTGTTACACAACCCTCCCCTTTAATCTGGGCTTGGGCCCGGCAGTGCATCCAGTGGCTGGGGTTTGGACATTGGCTAGATTTCGAATCCGGGTCTTCCATGTGGTTCCTGAAGTAATTAGTCAACTTTAATAAATATATTATTTTACTCCTCCACAGCAGATGTGCTCTGATAATATCTTCTGATGTGAAGTGAATTTTCTGGATGCCAGATATCAAAGATTTAATACTAGTACTTTGAAACAGAAGAAGAAAAAGAAGAATTATTTTTTTCCTAAGTAGTTTTGGATGCTCCCCAAGCACAACAACAAAAAATGTCACACACACTAAAATGTTGTTGGACTGCGTTTAGCTTTACATTAAAGCATGTACTTGCTATGGCATTTATTTCCATCCAGAGTTACATTTATTTTTGGACCATGTATTTGTATTGATGTCTTTTTCAACACATCCCAAAAACTTTCAATGGGGCTAAGGTCAGGACTTGGTGGAGGCCAGATCATCTGTGAAAATGATTCCTTATGCTCCCAGAAACACTTTTTCATAATCTGAGCCTGATGAACTTCGGCCTTGTTGTTGTGGAGTATGCCTATGCCATCAGGAAAGAAATAAATTCAGGTCGCCAGCTGACTTGATCGTCAGTCTACTGTAGACCAGACCAACAGAAGCAACTTGGGCCGACACCAAGTTTTTACCAAGCTCGTTAATATTTTCTAATTTAAATCCAAACACGGACTGTAGATTATTTTTTTATTACTATTATTATTATTATTATTATTATTATTATCACCCTGATAACACTCTATAATACCAAGGTCACACAAACAACCAACCAACAAATCAACTAACCAAATCATCCACATATTCTATTTAATATCAATTAATAATGCCAATAGTTCTGGTAAGCTACAACCTGACACAGTGTATTTCTGTTGCAGTGTTACTTCTAAGCCACACCATATCAGCTGATGCAAATCCTGTAACTATATGATATGAAAGTAATTTTCCCTTTCATAACACATCCACAGCAATACTACAAAAAGCCTGTAGTTTTCAGTGTGTACATGTGTGAGGGATTTTTCAGAGCTGCTCCTAGGATTGCCATTGCCACAGGCAGTCAGCCAAAAGCAGCATCAAGGCACGATGAGGGTGTCCCATAAAAATGCATGGCCACATGCTGCTACCAGAGGTGTTTCATCTTCCCTCTGTCTGCCAACCCCCGAACACCTGGAGCATGGGTGCTTCCGGAGCCTGAGTGCACACAGAGAACTATGAGAGAACACACACAGGCACATGCGCACACAGTCTAAAACACACACAAACGTCCTCTGACAATCCTATTGGTCATTTCATTGGTCTGCTTATTAATTTAGAAACATTTGCAGCCCCCCAGGGAGAGGGAGAGATAAATGCCAGCAGCAGAGACAGGCCAGCAGTGAACTCATAAAACCTATTAAAGGAAGCTGTTCATCACCTGCATCAGCAAGCCTGATTATGGCCACGGCTGGCTGTAAAGCCGAGCGGCCCTGTGCGCATTCACACATGAATGAAGCAAGCCTTACTGCACTCCAGGCTTGAGTAAAGCTCTGATAACCGACCTTCTGCCCTCATTACTGTGAGAGATGAAGATTTTGTCATGATGATGACAAGCAGCAATTATGGACAGACAGGTATCATTATGCTAAATCGGTACTATTTAAGTCGTTGGAACTTGAGTATAAATTTTGAAACAGTGCTTACTGTAGATGTCTTCTTTATATATAAGCTCTGATCATTTAGCTGTTTTAGCCTCTTTTACATACAGTACCGTGTAAAAGTCTTTGCACATGCAAATAAGTGCTGTAGAGCAAGGATGTCTCTGCTCTTCTGCAGTACAAAACTGCAGAAATTGTACCTGAGATTTTATTTTAAGCAAAGGCTTGTCACACAAATATTGATTAATTAGTAATTAGTCAATAATTTGTCTGACAGCACTTTGCTTAAAATCTATACATATAATAAAACTGTAAAGTTGGTGTGTCTGTACATTGAAGATAGTTGTGAAAAAATTGTAAGACGAGTAACAGAAAGCATCAAGGTGGTTTTTGGAATTTATAGTATGTATGTATTTGTTTGTTTGTGCATGTATCATGTAAGAACTACTGAACGAATTTGAATGCGGTTTTCACATGTGTATTTGGCTGTGCCTAAGGTAACATATAGACTTTGTTTCATTGAAATACTGTAGGCACATGGGAAGAGAATATATGCTGCTTTTAAATTTTCAAAACTTAAAAAAAAAGTTTTAAAACGTTAATTTTTTTTAACACGCTTAGGAGTATGCAAACAAAATCACAGGCACATCTAGTATACTATAAGTAAACTATAAACATGAACAAAATATAATATAAACTAAATATACTATAAAGTACAATTTCTGCAGTTTTATATACATATACCAATTTGCTGCATAGTTTTACCTAACATCTTGCAGAACCAGCCACTGTTGTTGTTGTTGTTGTTGTTGTTGTTGTTGTTGTTATTGTTGTTGTTGTTGTTTTTGCCTTTTAGATAATATACTGCTATGATTTCTGGCCTACAGATATTTTCCCGTAATTATTTTTTACATTTTTTTTGCTGAAATGTTTTTGCACAATGAAAATCAAAATGACAATAAACATACAACAACAAATTCAGCAAATATTAGAAATCCGAATGCAAAACCTCAAAGAGTAAGTTCATAAACCTATTTGTGAATTCAAATCAGAATGATAAGGAGAGTTCTTATAATCATATTCTTACAGTTGATTTGACAAAACATACAATATAACCATTATAATTAGGTAGGATTGAGGACTATTTGTTATTTCTGAATAACCCACGTTACTAGATCACGTTAATGATATGCAATGTTGGGGGCAGTAGTGGCAACTGCCAGGTCACTCCTGTTGGGTCCTTGCATAAGACCATTAACCCTACATCCCATTCAACTCAGTCACTGCATGCAGTGCTGGTCCCAAGCCCAGTTAGAAAATGGAAGGGCCGTAAGAGGAAGGGCATTCGGTGTGAAACTTGTGCCAGGTCTTGCTGATCAAATGATTGAATGTGGCAACCCCTAGGAAAAAGGAAAAAATAGAAGCATTTGCAAAAAATGGCATCCAATTCATACTGCATACTTAAATGAACGTAATATAAATACTCTTTAAAAAAAAAGCAACATGAAAGCGTGTTTCTTCCTCTTATAAATATCATCCAGCTCTCGAGTTACCACTGGCAGTCAGACTGCTTGGTGTAGCCAATCAGCAGCAAGCATGTAACCATTGATAAGGACCTTCCCTTTTGTTTTTGAGCTATTGTAGGTCTGTTTGGTTTTGCTGTCGGGTTTTCTACATTTCTTCCCCCATATCCCGTCTTGCAGTTATTTAAAAGGAATAATGCTAATGATCATTTTCATGAATGAACTACACAACCTATGAGCCCCAACACATTACATGACCCAGTCACACGCCTCGCTGATCACCAACACCTGTTTCCTGTTTCAGCTAAATAGTGGCACTGTTTCAGTGCTTGATTCTATGTCTCATTCTGTAGCACTGGTCATGGTATGTTAGTCCATGTTGTGTTCATGTTATGGTCATGCATTTCTTGTTCTTAGTTCTATTGTTTCACATTTTCCCTCTCTGTTATTGTGTGCTTCTCTTTCATAGACACTAATCTGTGCTAAACTGCCTTTGCTACTAAAACATCACACAATTGTACATTGACAACCCTTTAAATCATATTTTGGATGAATCCATTGTTTTTATTGTATTACTTTTTAAATGCGCTTGCACAATTCATGTTCTTTGAGAACTTTTGTCAAAAAGTTTGGGGGGATGTACAGTAAGACGGGTGACAGAAGACATCAAAAATGAAATGTATAATTTTGTAAATGTTATGGTCTTTATATGTTTATTGATTTATGTTTTGTTATTTTATATTTACTGTCTGTAGGTTTATAGTCTGCTCTTGGCTACAGAGAGGCATTTGAGTAAGAATTTCATTGTGCTCGCTACACTGTACTTATTACAGTTTTACAGTGAATCCTCGAATGAATGAAGCAAGGTCCATAAAGACAGGGTTTGCCTGTTTGAGTGGAAGAACTTGAGTGGCCTGCGCAGAGCCCTAACCTTAACCCCACTGAACACCTTTGGGATGAACTGGAACGCTGACTGCACCCCGGGGCTTCTCGTCTGACGTCAGTGCCTGTCCTCTGTAATGCTCTTGTGGCTCAATGAGCACAAATCCCCACAGACACGCTCCAAAATCTAGTGGAAATCCTTTCCAGAAGAGTGGAGGTTATTATAACAGCGAAGGGGGACCAAATTCCGTACGAATACCCAAGGTTGCCAAATGGGTTCTTTACATGCCTTTGGCCACATAATGTATGTTAGTATACTCTGCTACTGTATCTGTGATACTAATATGAAAGCAGTTTTAGCTGTGTAGGTTTTAAACAAAGCTTTCCCAGTTATTCTGGCAGCGATTTGCTGTTTATAACAATATCACTATTTGTTTGCTACAAGGGGAAAGTGATTCGAAAAGTGATCATAGTCATACTCTGATGTATAGCCAATGTAATATGGCACTGTTCAGTTGTTTTAAGAGACAATAGTATGCACTATGTGTTATATCACTATTTATTTTTTTAGAAATCTACCCCACTTTATACAAGTTTTTTCTTTGTTTCTACATGGCAATGCTTCCACCAACAGTAAAAAAAAAGCAACCCACCAAAACACAACCAGTTAATGGAAACCAGTATTAACAGATCGATTGCCACTTATATTCCATTCAGCTTATTGGATTCAAAACGCACAACGTTAAGCTGCTCTTTTGATAAAGGGCCCGAGTTAAAGAGCGTTAATAGTATTTACTGTCTCTCATTAGTGCCAATAGAGATAAGATTGTAATACCCTCTCCCTCCTCTCAGTTGGTTCTACCTGAGTCAGCAAGGGAGGGAGTTGGACAGCGAGCTCACACAGGCAAGGACCCTCCTACATAGTTTTGCTGTATTAGGATATAATAGGCACCACTTCCCCTCCCCTCCTATGATATATTTCTCCTCGGTGTGTCTTCTTCACGCATCGGAGCTGCTGTTTAAAAGCTTTTCCCCATAGAGAGTTAAAGCAAAGAAGATGGCAAGCACAAGCTTCACTCAAAACCGCAACCTACTTTACAATCAAACACATTATGAACTCCTGTTAGAATTAGGGCACCTTCTGGGGAACCAGTGGGACACGAAACATTATCCAAATCCTATTAACCATTTGTGAAAATTGAAATGCTGACATTTTGTGATCTAATTAAAAATGCTCCATTATGAATAGCAGAATTGTTACAGTAATTAACTATGATTGAGTGTGTGTGTGAAAGGGAAAGGTGACTACATGGTGAAGATGTTAGAATCTTTTCAATCTAGTCAAAAAGAAAAATGAATACAAAAAGCCCATTTTATTCATATCATTACAGTCACATTCTTTTCCCACTAAGCTTTAATTATTCAATTAGTGCAAAATGCCATTTCATGCTGTGATTAAATTGGGTAAATGCATCCATTAAATTAGCTGTTGCTTAATCAGCGACTAAACTGCTCTCCTCTTTAAATTTACTCTGAATGCTACAGTACGTATGCCTGATTGTTTACACGCACAGCACAATGCACTCGTCTCAGTAGCGTCGTCTGCTTGTTTGCATCTCTTCCTGCTCTTCGCTGCCCCGATAATTCACATCCAAATTCTTTGAGCTCCTTCATCATCTGAGGCCATCAGGTAATAATGCCCCATAGTGCCTGTCTAGTTCCTTGGTCAGCAACTTATCTTTCTCTGGACACTGGCCCCTACAGGCCTTTAAATCATTGCTTCTTACTCAAAATAACCAAGCCGGTCACGTTGTCTGCTGTCATACTTGGTCATCATAAGAGATAATTACCCGCCTCCACGGACAGCTGCACTGCGCAGCTCTACCAGCAGCACTCTCTCACAGTGAATCTGTCGAACCTGCAAAAGGACTCGGCATGAATAACGAGTCCGGAGTGGCAGAGATACTGTCGCTTATGTCAAGAGCGCGTACACACACACACACACACACACACACACACACACACACACACACACACACACACACACACACACACACACACACACACACACACACACACACACACACACACACACACACACACACACACACACACACACACACACACACACACACACACACACAGGTAATGGCAACCAAAGGTAAGTCAAACTTCAGCAGTGGGAAAAATGATTTTTTCTTTCCATTCAAGAAGAAGATGTATCAATCAATAAAACAGATGAGCACTTAAAAAAGGTTCACAGCAGCAATTCTTCAAAAACTGGCAGAACAGGAACCTGATTGTCGCTATGACCAACAGGGGGCACTGTTGCTGTTTGGAATAGAAGAGCTACCAGATTGCTGCAGTGGGTGAGTGGACAGAGGAGGAGGGAAAGGGGGAAAAAAAAAACCTGCTACTCATTGAGTGACAGGAGGAAGCTACAGTGATCGGTATTGATCCCTTGACGCTGTCTTGTTGCTTGACCATTGCCCTTGTGCCCACACGAACCTAATGCAGGTTTATCAAACTGGCCGTGACATTACAGCCATTTCAGAAGCTTCTGGTCAGAGTTGCTCGGTCTGTCTGTCTCTTTGTCTATTTGTCATGCCCCAGTATGCATAGTAACAACAAAGATAGTCTAGCGAACTCACGAGAGAAACCTCTGTTGTCTTGGGAACCAAACCAAAGAAGTTTCATGAGCTACATTCACTCAAGCATCGCAAACAAGATCTGGCAAATCCAAAAGGCGCTAGGAATATGTTATGTTAGTGCATAGTACATTTATTTATTTATTTATTTATTTTTTATTTTTTTATTTATCTATCTATGGATTTTTATTTTATTTCATTTTTTTAATAGTGCTCTTTAAAAAAAATTTTTTTTAAAGAAATCTCAGGTCTTTTTCAGAAGATGAACATGATAGAGTGTGTGTTGCAGATAGCAGTAGCATTGAGGCGAAGCTTTTAAAGCTGTCTGGTGGTGGTAGTGACTGCTTTAGAACTAGATGTGTCTCTCTCTTTTTTTTTTTTTTTTTCATTCACACACAGACTCTTTCACACGCACGCACACATGCGCACGCACATTTCAAACAAAATCTATAATCAAGATCCTGCGCTCCACCCCCTCCAGTGAGGCCAATTGGTATTCCAGAATATCCTCTGCCCCCTGTTGCGTCCCCAATCTCTAACCAGAAAAGAGAGAGAAAAGAAACTGCTAAACCCTAGGATGGAAGATGGCTGGCTGTGGATTAATGGCTGCAAGAACAAATGAACTCTAGGAGAGAGTTTATATCCATCGATACAAAGTAGCCAGGAGGACGACTACCTGTATTTCTATATTGATGCACCATACAGGTTGCTTGGGTTTACTCACTGCTGGATTGGCACCGACTTTTAGTGTGGGCTGAATGAATAGGACAGCAGGCTGAGTGGCGCTCTCTGCATTGAAATGAGGCTGTGATGAAAGTCAAATCATCACAAGTCAACAGGTGCTATTGACTTGTGTTATTACAGATAATTGTACCTCGCTATGCCTGCGGTGTGCGGTGGTTACAAACTAAATACAATATTCATATCTGAATGTGGCTTATGAATTAAAGTCAGTAATCCTTGCATTATTTCCATAGAAATGAAAGGAGTCTGTTTGCATTTGTCAGTGCAATTTATCACCCGAGTCCATGCACACAGAGAGCGCGTCTTCCTATGGCTATTTGCAACCGTAAGCCGCACGACATCCGCTCGCCCGTTCAGCCTGTAGCCTCTCACATTTGCACGCATGTTTAATTTGGTTATCTGTTAGGCAAGAGTGAAAGGAAGAAGGCATTACACAAAGGGTGCCTGGGGCAAGCATTCAAGGACTTCTGTCTTTGATATTTAATTGATATTTTTTCTCAGTATAATGCCTGAAGGAAAAAGAAATTCCTCCACGACACTGAAGTACCTTCATGGACGCGCCCTAACCTTCCCTTAAGGCTGTACTGGCTGGTTCCTCCAGAAAACAGCCCAAAGATATTCAAACCAGACTCTAATGAATTCATGAAATGGAGCAAAACAAACTACGGTGTCTAAGGTTGGTGAGAGTTCACTGTTATTTCTTTGTAAGCACCTCCCTCTATTCATGATTATGAAAAATGATCAGCTGTTTCAATATTTTTGATTGGATTCTTCAAGTCTAGTGTAGTTGAAATGATGGACTTGTGTCTAAATTATGCAGGGTTTTCTTTGTCCGCTTTGGAGTGTCTGACTCTGTAAAAATCACATAAGACACTGACCTTATAAATCAGAGGCACTATTCTTTGCTTAGCATTTTTAGTAGGCTTCTTTTAAAAGATAAAATCAATACACCAGGTGATGAACTCCAAATCAATAGTGTTCAACGGCATGGAATTGAAAACACAGGTTTCTGAAGGTTTTTTTTTTTTTTTTTTTATCAGCGCTGGAAAGCTTGAACTTTTGTTGGCCGAGTAGACGCAGATAAGAGCACAATAGTTGTTTCGCTGTCAGCTGAGGTCATACTCCAGTGAGCTGACTTCCTCCAGTATCCATAACTATTAAACTAAAGTTCTTCAGCCAAACAACCCTTCGTGAGTTCTTTCGAGGATTTCTTAAACTTGCTTTTGCTTGCTCTTTTTTTTTTTTTTTTTGCTTTCTTTTTTTACGTACTGGGTAAATCCAGTGGTGCTCTAGACTTGTGTTCCAGTTTTATCTCCTGCTCTAGCCAAGGAAGAAGCCTGTTGTCCGTGAGTAACTGACGAGGAGCGATAGAGAGAGAGAGCGAGAGAGAGAAAATAAGTGATGCTAGAGCTGCAGCTTCAAGTCCCAAAAGATACCCGCACAAAAAAAAAAAGGAGGGGAAAAAAAAAGGCCACGGAGAGCCGCAGGACTAAGGCAGTAAATCCAGTCTGATCCCTGTGACCTATCCAGATTTCATAGATCTCTCTCATCTGACCACAGTAGGAGAGAGAGGCCTCTGGCATGGTGTCATTTAATTACCTCTGTGTCTTTTCCATGTGCTCTGCATGGCACTCGTGTGAATCAAGCACGCTGATGTCCTTGTCTGTAGGACTTTTAGGAAAGCATTGAATATAAACAAACAAATAAATAAATAAATAAGAACCCCACCATGTCAGTTTTTCCTGGAGCACAGCTGGTTATTTGCTCTACTGTTTGGCTTTTGTGAGCGTCTCTGCCAGAAGCCAAGGAAAGGAAGTAAATTGAGTTTGGCTGTAATTTACGTGGAGCCACATATTATGAGGGAAGTTTTCATTCTTTTTTTTTTTTTTGAGTATGTTTTTTTCTTTTATTTGCTTGACAGAACAATAGACAATAGAAGATTAAAAAGAAACTGTTAAGATGAACAGATCTGGTGTTGACGATTAACCGCATGGCGTCATACGAATTATTAGAATCAAACCATCTCTCCGTCTCAGTTGGCAACAGAGTGGCAGCAGATGGCATCGATGCCTCCTGGTCCCGAAGGAAAGCTCCATCTCATTCTTATCCCTTGTCCAGTCATGAGGTCATTCAGGTGAACTGAGGAGAAAATTGGCAAGATGCTGTTGAGCGGGCCCACCAAGCTGCCAGGAAGATATTCATCCACAATGGTAAATAACAAATGAAAGCTTAGAGCGGAATTACCTGTCAGGAGGCCTCTCCTCATTAAATGCCATCTGAAACGGAACTTGGTAACAAATGGACGTGGCGTCCATGCTGGTGGTTATCAGGAGGGGCATACATCAAGGAGAATGTTGTTAATATCAAGTGTCTCATCTGGCCAATCGTGAAATAAACGCCAATGGAGCTTGCAGTAACACGGCGCGACGGCGAGCGGCATCTAATGGGACGAGCAGTCTGCTCTGCGAGGACGTAATGGCCTGAGACATCATTTTTCAATGGGAGAGCATGCCCGTGTTAAGATGTCGCAACACTGCCATTTGTAAAAGGGGATGGCAAGATGTCACCTGCTTAGCTGAGGTTAGGCCAGGATAAATCAGCCTGATGCCTGCTGCAGACTTCCTGCTGAATGCAAAATGCTTTAAAAGACCTGTGGAGCTTCTCTAGCTGACCAATACTTGGACCATTATTACACTAGACTGGTAAAAGTAGCATGTAACTGTTCACACCATATCATCTGATTTTTATTTATTTATTTATTATTATTATTTTTTTTACACACAGACACATTTACACACAACCATGCATTTTAAAAATCATCTGCCAAACATGTGGCAGCGTGGTTTTATAGGTCACCGGGAACAAGTGCATGCTAACGGAGATATTCTGAGTGATGATGGGAAAACGTGTAGAGCCGTGATTTACTGGCTCATCCAGCTCCATAATGAGGAGTAATTCCACTTTGACACACCGCTTCCCCTTTTGTGTTGAGCGGGGGAAACTCAGCGTTCCTTCACCACGTCTCCTGCAGGAAGAGGTGACCTGACACCCATCTTATTAACCGCAGGATCCTGCATGTGTCTTCATTAATAGCCTATTAAAAGCGACATACAGAATATGAGAAACTGACCTCCCTTCCACAATATCCGGGGAGGAGATTAGCGGGAACTTGGAAGATTTATGCTTCCGGAAGGAGAAAAAATAAGTTATTTAGCTGAAGTTCAAAGACTAAATAAATCATCATTAGGCGAAAAAAGAGGGGGAAAATGTAGCATTATGTTCAGCAAAGCAGGCTTGAGTCAAAAAGGCTTACTCTAGTAGCTTTATCAATAACTGTCACGGGTGTGTGTGTGTGTGTGTGTGTGTGTGTGTGAGAGAGAGAGAGAGAGAGAGAGAGAGAGAGAGAGAGAGAGAGAGAGAGAGAGAGAGAAGCAGACAGGCAGACATAAACATAAATAAAAAGGAGAGAGTGAGAGAGAGAGAGAGAAATAATTTTTTCATGGCCCCAAATGGCTCACCGCATGCTGGAACCCTCCGTAGCCTCAAGGTCAGATGCAAAGCTGCTCTCCTTTCACTCTAGCCCACAAGGCATTGAATGCATCCCACAGGAAGTGTCAATAAACTGCTAGAGCCATGAAAACAGGTGAGACTCATCTTCTATTAATTTCAACAGGCGTATTTCGATTCATCTCATCGATGTTTTCAAATTTAAATGAACATGCCAAGAGTTTAATCTATGTGTTGGTATTAGAACAAAGCCAAAAGCAAATATACTTTATAAAATCTAAAAAAATGATTATTCTGGACAGAGTTCCCAGTTTGCTAATTGCATTCTGTTCCTTAACATATTGGTCATTTAATCAGATACAACTATCACATGAGTGCAGTTTGGCAGGATACAGTTAGCGCACATCTGTGTGCTTAATTTCAGCCGTAAACTGAAAGTCTCTTCATTTGTCTGTTTTAAGTAGTTAGTATGTTCTATGGATTACAGGAGATTACAGACACAGATTGGAAATAAAAGGGATAGCATTTTCAACCCTGTTTATAATAATAATAATAATAATAATAATAATAATAATAATAATAATAATAATAATATGCTCATGTGATTATTGTCCAAAAACAACCATTTGCTTAAGGTTGACAAATGGCACACCGGATATGAAACCCTATACAGACACATTTAATGATGGAAACCCTACAATAGAGAAGTTTCCTTCTGTTATATTTGTACTTTATACTATAGCAGCCATAAACACTTGGTCCCTCACCAGCTGCTTTTTGGCTCTCTTAAAGGTAATAAAAGAAAAAAAAAAAGCCCTCAAGCTTGTCATGTTATTGAGAAAGGGTCTGGTGTCCTGTAGATTCTTCTGTGGTAGGACCCTGACCGATCAATACAAAGTGCTGACACCTGCAACTCCTCCCTTGAATGTTAAATGTCTCTTTACTGAATAATCATTGATGATAATGAAGATGAATAAAGTACACGTTCTAGGGTAAAAGAAACTTCTTTTTTAGGATTCGACAAGCCTGCAACTCTTTCTGTGAGTCTGGTTATTTAGCATTGTGTCATAATAGTGGTATATTTAGTGGATCTGTTTGTAATCTCCATTAACTTCAGTAGTCACGTTCTAGCACTGATGAGTACATCTCTCAGCAATAACTTAAACACCACATAACTTTAACATGTTAACATTGCTTATCAATTATATACCAGTGAACTGGTGACAGGATTATGGAGACCCAAGACTCACCCATGATTGAAAGGCACCAGAACACCCAGTGCACCACAGACTACTGCACATGGGGCCCATCATGAGCCAGACTCTGAACTCCCCAGATCTCAATCCGATCAAGCATCCATATGTGCCAAACAAATCAGATCCATGAAGGGCCCACGCTGCAACCCACAGCATCCAAAGGATCCGACATCCTGTGCCAGATACCACAGCACACCCATTGAGGTCCTGTGGAGTCATGCCATGAGATGTCAGAGCTGCACCGGTGGCACAAGAGCTACTTCCTGTACGCAATATTGGGCATAATGTTTTGCATTGTAATGTTATGGCTGATCAGTGTATAAGATTAAGCAAAATAAAATGCTAGGTCTCAATGATGTTGCTCAAATTTGGATGATTGAGCTGGTGAGGATGAAACTGGTGAACTTGTCAATCTTCCACTACTACCGCTCAGATACAGTATGGCCATTCTGTAGCTGTAGCTGATGTAACTGTATTTTGTTTGTTGGCTTGTGTGGGTGGAATGAAATGAGGCAGCATGCTGTATTAGGGGACTGAGTGTACATCGGTTCTGTAATGAGACTAATGCTGTTTAACCACAAAAAAGACAACACCAAAACACTAACCCATGAAGAATAATAAATGCAGAAATCAAAGCTGTTGTTTTTTTTTCTCTATACCACTTTACAGTCTCATGGGAAAGCAAGTCAAATACAATCTCACTCACTGAGAATGAATGCAGAATCGAAGACGACAGCCTCTTTTTCTTCTTAAGTCTTAATTAGTTGCTGCTGAGCTGAATGCTCGCTCTTCTTTTGAATGCCTCCATTCCACCAAGACCAAAAGCATCAAAGAGCTAATTTTCTTGAGTCTGTTTGCATAAAGAGCAGGAGAAAAAGATTTTTTTTTCCAGCTCCTTATATCGAGGTTTCATTCACTATGCACACACCCACCTATTATCTTTATGACACCACTTCATATAATTGGAGATAACATCCAATCTTGCAGATCTTTACTCATCAAAGTTTTATTCAACAATTCTTGATCAAACATTACCTTTTATTAGGTTCACGTAATAACACCTGGGGTGTCCTGTTCATATGACAAGATTCTTTTCTTGTTTGCAATATAGACTGAGCCTCATTTATCAAACTGGATATGAATAGATTTATTTGTAGACAGTCTGCAGGAGCATTTACACAAGAA
Source organism: Clarias macrocephalus (assembly GCA_011419295.1). NCBI lineage: Eukaryota > Metazoa > Chordata > Actinopteri > Siluriformes > Clariidae > Clarias > Clarias macrocephalus. Next base: position 19,304 of record JAAGKR010002357.1, read on the forward strand.
ATGTGGTGTTCATGAAAATCCAGTTTATTTAGGGAAAAAAAAAATCACATCCTAGCAGAACTCCTAATTATGGGTACATTTGCAGATAAGAAGTCTCAGTAATGTAAAGCTTGACTGGCTTCAAATTTTATAACTGGACCGGGTTACTGCATTTTTAAACAAGTATTATGTTGTCAGATTTAATTTGCTTATTTATTTCAACTGCAGGTACAAATTTAGTGAAAATTGTGCAGAATTCCTTTATTATTAATGACTTGAAAGAAAAAGAGCCAGAAGAATCAATCATTCATGATGAAAGACAAATATGACTTGCTGTTCAATTAGGACAAAAGAAATGGCACCCTAAAAAAAGGAATAAATGTGTGTTTTTATGTTTCTATTGTGCTGCAATGCACAAGAGTTTATTACTGGTAGGTTTAGTGCATGCCATGCTTAAGATGTGCTATATGCCATCAATATGTTTTACTTTAAAATACAAATGAGATAAATGAGGTATTTATTACACGTGAATACACTTGAACGAATAATCTGAATCAACAGCAATGACAAACTAACAAACCACTCAAAAACCAGGGTTGGTAAATACTTTTAATTTATTCACTCATACACATGGCTGTAGTGACATTATGAATTATGTAAGCAGGTTAAGATGGTCCGTGACATATGGATAAAAAAAAATTAAAAATCTCTTTCTTGGTGTGAAAAACATAAATTGAACCTGATACTGTCATTGTAAAACAACAGCATGGAGGAAATAAATTGTCTATTAAGTTTAGAATCACCAATAAGTGGGTAAAACAATGAAAAACAGTTTGGAAGTTTTAAAAAAACTGAAACATCAAAAAAACAAAAAACAAAAAAAAAAACACATACATAAAATCCAAAAATCACTGCCTTGCTATCTCTAGAATAATATAAAACAATATTCACAAACCAGTTTTATTTTGCTGTTTTTTTAATGTAAATTTTTGTTCAAGGTCTTTCGCCAGGCAGGAGGAGGCTTGCCATTTTCGCTATTCAAGCATCATACAGACAGAAGAGATGACGTCTACATTCCCTTAAAGTGTACTTTAAAGTGTGCTTCCTACTTCCTGCTCCCTGTGCAGGGAATGTGAAAGGTTAAGGGAAGGTCCCTTGACAAAATTCCACCCTATGTAACACGCTGCGACTGTAGATGTCACTGCCTCTGTGTGTTACCCTGCTAACGTAAGCACCTCGGATACCTGTTGCTGCAGCTGCTGTGGAAATTGCACATTGCTGAAAATACATATTGAATATTTAATGAAACAGAAACAGATATCGCGAAAAATGTATGCTAATGAAATATGTATTACATATGAATAAACTATTTAATTAATTTACAAGACATGCAGAAATTATTATTGTTTTTCTTAACAGATTACTAGTCTATGATTTATTGATTAAATAGATAAAAAAAATTACAATATTTCATTAATTACAAATTATTCTATTGTAAAATTAATTTGTCTTTCTCCATAATAATGATATATATACAGTAAACTCCGTAAAAGTGATGAACCATTGTTCACTTGTTCCCTATACTGTTCACAGTTCCCTTTGAACTGAACAGTTTTGCTCCCTGTGGTTTGGAATCATACTTAACATAGCTAAATACCCTGTGCAGTCCACTTCACAGGAAACTGCTTACAGATCGGAACACAGCTCATGTGAATAGACAGTCAATTTTGCAGTGAATGCTAATTAAGTATCTCAATATAGAATACACTACGGTTTGATTTGGTAAAACAATATGAATAATCCATGCTATTGAGAGGCTGGCCTAGAAATAACTTTTTATGCTAGTCAGAGGTAGGTAAACGCATTTATGTTCATGTAGCCTCCAATACAGCCCTACTTATATAGCAGAATACAGATAAACTGAAGCTAATTGATTAGGGTCTTTCAGTTCAGCCACTTGTGATGGCTCTCACTCTTACCTAAATGACTGAAGAACTCAATACTTCTCCTCTAATGAGGAACACATGTTTCACAGAATGATGGAAAACAGGGTGCCTGATGGCTGTCAGAATGTAAGTGATTAACATGTAAATTTTCTAACCTGAACCTTGGTATACCTAAACTCCTCATCTTGGATTTTCCCCATAATACCTTTCTGGCTTAAGTTATTAATGCAACTAGTGATCTTGTTCTACCACAACCCTGTCTGTTAGACCACAACACAGCTGAAATCTCAAATCATGTTAGTTGGCAAGTGTTTTTTCTCTTTTTTTTTTCTTTCTTAAATTACATCAGGTCTGACCGTATAGTTCCAACTGTAACTAGATTATACGTTTTATATTAATGCACTCCTTTGAATAGATTATCATTTCAATTTATTTGGATGACAGACATTTTAAATAATCTAAGACTAGTAACGACAATTTCAACGAATTATTGTCAATCAATTTTCTACCAAGGGAGAGTCTTCCAGACAGAGGGCTTATTTACTTTCTGCTTTCTCAGTAGCATGTCAGCAGTTTGTCTCGCTAAATGTGCAGTATGCAACTTTTAAAATGCATATATACTGTATCTTTTTAGTAACAAATACTACCTAAAAATGAACTTACAGTATATTGGAAAAGTGCTGTCAAAGGCTTCTGTAACCCAAACTCATTAAACAGCATGGCAGCGGTGCAGAGATATTCTCTTTTAAAGAGTAAGGTCGCACTGCTTAACAATCAGAGAAGGCCAGAGTCCGGGGTGGAGCACATGTCTCTCAATCAATACTTAAATGCACTTTAGGTTCCTCTGCTATCATGAGCCTTCATACAGTATGTTGCGGTAGCTTCAGTTTCCTTGCTCTCACAAAGCTTCAGACATTGTAATCGATGTTGCCATTGGCTACTTTTTATTACTGAAAAAAACTTGGCTTGGGTGGATAATAAAAATGGACTAATTTAAGTGATACACAATATGTGCATACATATATATTTGAGTATGAGTTCTAGTACTAATAATATTTGGGCTGTTTTTCACTGGAGTGAGTGGGTTCTCAGCACTGCCTTGGGGGGGATTTTGTCAGCATGATCTATGTGTGACTAGCAGTACCAAGCTTACAGATTCTGGCATTACTTGAGAGCGTGTAGACATAAAAGAAGGACACAAAAATGAAAAGAAACCAACAAAAGGTGATTTAAATCAAGAATTTATATCAGCACCACATTCAGCAAATGGAGATATGAGAAAGAAGAGAAATCTCCTCCAATATTCTGTCTGAATCAATTTGTGACCGGTGGATTGCATTATTTTAATGCCCACCATTTGAATGTTTTACTGTCCACTTCTAGACAGGGGAAAAAAGCAGTAACATTACATAGTGTATGTGCATTCATTATGAGCAAGGTGTAGGGCTGGATGAAGTGTAGGAGAGCAGGGAGATGGAGGGCTTTGTGGAGCTAGAGTTGATACAGTAGATGTTAAATTCTCATGCTACTTCCTTCGAGTGTGAGCCTCAAAAGTTGCACCATACAGTTTTAACTTTAAGAAGGAGCTACAAAAGGAAGCCTGTTGAAAGAATGACTGTTTATAGCTGCTGTAACATAAATGATAAAAGGGGCCGACTTGTTTCCTAACTCCAACAACGTTAAGTGGAATTATAATGCATGATGTGTTATTCAGTAATACATTAACAGTGAATTTCCAATCACAAGCAAATAGCTGTGGTCTAACACCAGAACAATGTACTGTTTTTGGAACAATCATAGTCATGATTATTTTCCAGTAACAACATAGCCCTCGTGTATGGTTTTCTATATAACACATGGCATAGTACCAGACTTCCAGTGGTCAATATTGGCACAACCTTCACATCTGAACAACTAAGATTTCACATTTGCTCACTAAAAAGTGTTGTAAAGTGTCTGTGTTCTACAAAACCAAAGTATGTAACACAGTCACTTGTTTGACCCTCAATCCATGACCAAGGCCACAGCATTGAAGATTTATAGAGTGCTGCCTCCAGATTTTACATTCAGCAAGAAGTTTAGGCCAGATAATAAAATACAGGACTCTTCTATTCACATGGCTTCAAGTTCTGAGAAAAAAAAAAAGATTAAAAAAAAAATTTTTTTTTTAGGTGTTCCAGATAGCAGGTGTTGTGTACACAATGAAGAATACAATCTCATTTACTCAGAACTGAGGAAAAATACAAAAGTAAGAACTGGCCTTTGAAATAGAGATAGAGTTCTTCAGCTATCTGCACTGTGAATGAGAAAATGATCACATTCAGTCAAGCATGAAAGACAAGTATTCTTACATCAGCACTGAAATAACCATATGATTCATTTCACTTATTCATTAACTCCATTAGCTAACTGGGTTATATTCACATTCTCTTTTGATCACGTTGATTGATACGTACTCTGAAGTATTCGGCATGTTATTAACTTCTGCTGAATGAGCTGTGGAATCTGTTCTGTCTGCTCAACTGGTAAAATGAAATAAACCTTGGCATAATTGCAATAGAAGTCTATGGGGGGGGGGGGGGGTCTATCTGTGTGGGGGGGTTAGTGGCAAATTGAGGTTGTTCAGTGCCCTACAGTCTATTTATAGATGTGCGGCGAACTGCTTTATAGAATTGAGGTGAATGTGTACTTGCATGCCTACCGATGTGGGTGCGAACATATCTAAGAGCGTGTGTGTGTGTGTGTGTGTGTGTGTGTGTGTGTGTGTGTGTGTGTGTGTGTGTATACACGCGCAGCTAATCTAGATACCACAGTTCATCTTTGAAACACACGCTGAAAACACTCTTCACTCTAATTTGTCTGTTTAACAGACAGCCTCACCGGATCAATATGAATGCAATCTACAGCTGTCCTATTGTCTTTCGCCAGAAGTAATCAGCTAATTAAATTTTGATGTTGAATGAGAAATTGATTCCTTAGACAACACCGTATGTGTTTTACATTCGTCAATGACTGCAGAGTCTTTAGCGGGTTTATAAAGTGGTGTGTTTGCCTCCACTAAAACACATTCGCTGAGTTTTCATTTAATTACTCTTACCTCCGCGAAAATCCCTCACTGCTCCCGCTCATTGCTAAGTGAAACCAGGTTTATTGAGTTTGTGCTGTTCTTTACTTGATGATATTTACACATAATGGATTGCCACAATGGCTCACGTAGTGCCTCTTTTATAGATTAACATGGAGCCAGGAGACTTAATTGAGGAAATAAAATGAGACTGGTGTGAGGCACTTCACCAGAATTCGAGCCATCTTTCAGACAGAGCGGATCCCTCCCGGTGGCACGCAGGCATCCGGCTTGATGGGTAATGACACGAGAACCTCGAAGTATGTTCATAAATTACATCCTGGCTGAGAAGATAAATCAAATGTGGCCTCATTGTGCAAATACACATTCTTCAGCTGTCAAGGTGACTGCAGATAAAGTAAAGCATTAAATGATTTTCAGCCCCAAATTATTGGCATGCTGTGTTTAAACCAGTGATTGCCAGCACTGTGGATTGGGAAGGATATGCTAAAATGCAGACAGCACACCTGAATTGTAATGTATAATCATTTAACTAAATATTTGCCTATTATCATGCAAATCACGTAGCATTCCTCTCCAAAGGTCTCTTATGCCCTATTACCATGCAGAAAGTTTAACCACAGTAAAATGAGTTTTGCGTATTGTTTTCAATATTGAAATACATCAGCAAATCTCGGAATTAAATGTAACACTTTGCTTCATTTAATGTAAGACGTTCCTATAAAAAAAAAAAAAAAAAAAAAAAAAAAAAAAATAACATCCCTATTGTGAGTCGGCATTAATATTAATTTCATTCTCCTCATGATTTTCGAGTAAAGCCTAAAAACAATTATGATCCCCTCCATATTGCATGCATTTAATTATGTTTTGACAACATGTGAATGGTCACTTTAAACAAATACACGAAATCTGGCTATTTGACTAAAATATAATCAGGGCCTGATTTAATTTGATAGACTTTCCCCCTAAAGCTATACATGAAATGAAATGGAATGAAAGCTACTACTCATGCAGCTTTAATACTTAACTTTCCCCCATGGGAATAATTAGCACGTGAACAAAAGACATAATTGCAATATTCCAATGACTTTTTTTGAAGGTTCAAACAATTAGCGAGGCATCAGACGCTGCATGCACAAGCATGTTAACGTACAGCCGAGGTCTGTTTGCTCAATTCTGGAATCTCTAAGTCTAGCCATTTAACCAAAGTTTAAGATTGCTTCAAAATACAAAAATATGCCTTTTAACGTTTTATATTTGGCATAATGGACAGGCACGCACAGAATCACACACGCACATGGCATTACAAAGTGCAATATAGTTAGGGAGGTCTGGTGTAATTGGATTAAACCATAGTGTCGTTAAAATGAACAGTTTGACAGCAAAAGGAGATAAACTGCATTTTCAGACTTTCACTCATTTTGTTAAATTACCATCTGCAGAACTTTGAACAGGTGTTGCTGTATTTGACAGCAGTAATGCACTTCAATATTTATGAAAGTAATATTTACGAAAGAAAGATAATGATACAACACTCAGGAGACATACAATCACTTTGCGTACAAAAGACACGAGATAAACATGTAATGTGTGGGATGCTGTTATGCTTGGTATTCCTGGTTATGTACAGTATACACTACACCAGGTTCTAAAATAAGGATTTCTGAAATCTTTTTTAAACCACAGAAATAGTGTCCCTGCAGGTAATTTGTGCTCGAATTGAACTTGTACATTTTATCCCTATAATAAGATAATGCATTGTCATTAAAATACTAAGTAATACCAAAACTGGTAGAGGGAAGGTGCTGATAATGTACTGCTGATAGTACACCATAGTTTATGACTTTTTAACAAAAAGGTTTCTTTATCAAATATTGTATCTACATTTTTTTCCTTTTCTGTTTTTTACAAGTTGCTGCCATCTGTCCACAGAAACGCAATTAAAACATGAGTTTACTATATGTTTTTATTAAACATTTTTATTAATATATAATAAATTGCATGTTTGCATAACGACAGAGATAACAGGCAAACTGATTTATTTGATGGAACAAAATTGTGCTATGTGGACTTATAGCAATTTGTAAAATCATCCAAAATTCACACAGAAATAACTGAAGCAATTTTGATTACACCCTTGTGACTCAAAGAAACAATGCACAAAATATTTTCTAACAAACTATAACAGATTGTAACTCTTTTCTCAATGGTTTTTCACTGTTAACTACTTTCCTTCGAAAGGATTATTTTGGATTTTTTAAACAGCCAAGCAGGCACAGTAGCATCACCAATAGTTGTAAGAAAAATACACTGAAGAGTTTAATGCAGCCAAGCTGGGACATTATTTTTCAAGCCCAGACAGGAGATTTATTCATTATTAACAGTCATAATATTCGATGAGTGGAGTACCTGCTCCTTGAAAATCGATGGATGACTTGTCACCACATGCACATTACAGGTTGGGAGTTATTGCCACATCCCTCATTTAGTCCTGACCTCACTCCCAGCAGTTTCCATGTGTTCCATGCATTTCAGAAGTGCAGCAGACAGTCCAATGGAGGTTGTGGTGTATAGAGTTTTTTTTTTTTTTTTTTTTTACCTTGAAGTACTACTACTGAAACACTAGGATAACTTTTTTTTACTCATAACTGTGTTCTGTTATACTGCTCAATCAAAAGTCCAGTTTGACTTGAAGGTATCACATCCATTACATTCACTAACTGTAATGTTTAGCAATTATGTAGATGTGTTTACTTAATCATCCCTTTACCCAAAAAAAAAATCTTTAAAGGAGAAACAAATGTAGATAGATAAAAAAAATATTTAAATGAATGGGTTACAACTTTTAAAACATGTAAAAAGCATAAGAATAGAAGTCATGAATATATGTGGACAGGATATCTGCTTTTATTACTGTATATGTGTGCAGGAGTGTGCCATCATTCTTACAGTATTATGCCATTTGAGAGTTAATGATATAATCATTATTCAACCCTAATAGTTTCATGGTTGATGTGTTGATAGATATTAGGTTTTAGCCCTTCCATTTATTATCACAGCCAGCCGGCACTGAATATAGATAGCAAAACCTGAATATTTATTGTGTGGTCTCATCAGTAATCAATTCACACCCTATCCATTGGTTTACCATATAATACTCAAATTTGTACTCATTGTGGTCACTTCTTCATTGACCCTGCTGTCATGGGAATGTACTCGAAAATTCAGCATGACTAACAATCTGTGGTTTGATTTTTATGAATGCACATCAAGCGTATCTGCTTCCTATTTGGTGTATGATGTGTGCCGTAGTTTATTTACCTAAAAGCGCCAAAGGGTGTGTGTGTGTCTTTGTGGAGATAAGCAGGAATCAGCAGGGGACAGATTGGCTGGAGTACATTAATGTGTGCAAGGTGGCCAGGATCATCCATTTTTCATTAGGCCAGCTTCATGAGTGACATTTTCAAGTTGGAAATTTGAGACATTTTTGTGGACTGACATTTCATTTTCAGCTCCTCAGTTCATGTAGAAGCCCCTAGTCTCTGAAAAAAGTGTGTGTGTGTGTGTGTGTGTGTGTGTGTGTGTGTGTGTATATATATATATATATATATATATATATATATATATATATATACCCACTATGCATTGTTTTAGGAAACCCTCCATTGTTCGAGGATAGTATTATTTGACATTGCCTTGGGCACTGCATATTCAAGTAAATTATTCCTGAACTGACTTTACGTTTCTAACAAGTGACACAAGGCATGACGAGTTGAGAAATCTGATTGGACTTGAATGACTATGCGAAATATTAAAAGTAACATAGTGTCTTTTGGTTATTAGAAGTAGGACACCAGAAGCAAACTAAGGCAATGTGTCCTAAAATGCCTGAAATGGTGAAGAAACTATGACTGTTTTATATGTTGAATCTAAATGGCTGAGAAGCAGTTCACCATATGTTGGACTGAATTGAATACTGAGTGCACTATTGTGCACAACTTTTAAAAACATGTGCAACAGTGTGTGTTGTGAGGACATTACTTAAATAGCAGTTTTAAAGCTGCTTCTTACATCTAATGGACTCTCACAATATTTATTTCTTGGCTTTCTGGAGGTTTGCTCTCAGATACGTGTATACCGGCACTGCACTGGAGCTAGAAAATGAGGTAATCAATAGACACAAATAAGAGAAAGCTTCTGGAGAGAACTTCATCATTCTTTGTATTAGCTGGGCTCAGCTGTGGATGCCCTGTATTGACATGCTTAACTTTCACATATTGGCTCTAATCAATGGACTTCTGAGAGAACTGAGTGGTGTCTGACTGTGTAAGTAAGGTGTTCTCTGTAAAAGGCCTTATCCTAATCTTCCCAAAGAGCCACTACAATGTTACCCATGTCACATAAATATAACATAGAGAGTCATCAATTTGAGGCTTTATGAGGGCTTTGGCTATTTGTTAATATTTGCAGTCAGCTAATGTACAGTAAGGTTTGTGCTATTATACACAATAGCCATGCATGACCAGGAACATACTTTTAAGTCCTCATACTGTTCATGACAAACCTATACTACTGTATGCATGGGTAATATGCATCATGGATAAGTTATGCTACATTGCTTAGAAATTTACTATATTTTATTACATTTTTGCATACAGCATACTGCAAGATGTTTCATATATAAAAAGAAAAGAAAGAAATGGACAGTAAATTACATTTCACTAGTCCACATATCCCTGTATTTAGTTTTTTAAATTGTAAAACAAGAAAAAAAAGTAAAATTCTTCTGGAATACTTAGTTACTTAGTTGAGACATGCATTAGCTAAATAGTTACCATTGCACAGACGGTAATATAGCATTTACAAAAAACAAAACAAAGTAACAAAAACAAACAAGCAAGCAAACAAAAAAACCCAATTGCTTAGTACTGCTACTTTTACTAACTAGTTATATATTAGGGATATATTAGTTATTGTTAGTAGCTGAGCATCACCCCTTTAATGATTTGACTCGATATTGTTGCTTAAACAACAATAAATACAAATATTTTAAATTATTAGATTAATTAATGATTATTCATCTTATTAATAATATTTTTAGTAAAATACATTTCAAGCTAATTACATCGATAACCAACTGTACAACACTTTGTACACATTGTAAACTATTTAAAAATATTTTAAGTGAATTATCACATTTTTTGGATTATATTGAATTGATTGAAATACTACCCTACTCTGACAAGCAACTATCATCTACTACCCTGTACTTTACCTGTACTTGTCTGATTGCAAGTGTTTTATGCCAGCACTTTATTTGATATTAAGTTTATGAAAATAAACACACAATCACTTTCATAATCCAAATCATCCACACCAGTCTCTCTCTCTCTCTTTCTCTAGTAAATGTCAGTCATGCAATAGAAAATGAGCTTTAGTGTCACCCCTTTTCCCGACTGATCGCTGTTCACTCGTATACTGGTGCTGAAATAATGCAGTTTTTTCGGTGAGTTCTGTCTTGGTAACACATTTTTCCATACATATTTGCAAAATAGCGGGTCTAAATGCTCTTCTTTTGTTTAATGATGATATAACTATCGAGGTGCATTTTGACAACAGGTACCTGATAACAAAACTGAATCAAAAACTGAATTGATTATGCGTTTGTCTGTTTCTTCATGGCATGTTGCGATATTTCAATGAAAGACATTCGCTCTATGAATAAATCATACTTAACTAGAAATCTATAGACTGACTCATTTTTTTGTGTGTATATATATATATATATATATATATATTTTTTTTTTTTGTGTGTGTGTGTGTGTGTGTGTGTGTATATATAAGAAGAGGAGTTGGAATATGTTGTAAATATCAAATTATAATTTTGATGAAAACCTGATATTCTCCCTCCTAGAATTCAGAATTCTACAGAGATAACTTATGAGTTTTTCTCAGCTTGCCAAATGTATACAGTAATATATGTGTAACATATAACCATTACATTCATCTTTCCAGGCAGTTTTCATAGCAGGCACGATTGCTTTGTACTGTGCCCGAGTACGATTGTCCCCCTTTCATCTCCCCTGCTGGCCAGCTTTTATATTAGTAATGTTTCTCAATACATGAATATATTTTTTTTATCCAGACACCTAGTTGGTTTTCCAGCTGCCAACAAACATGAAGTAGAAGAAGAATTACAAGGAAATCATCCATCACACTATGCTTACTATTATTGACAATATCTGGAATGACTCTCGCTCACCTTCCTACTTTATCAGATATGGCCGTTCAGTTCAGAAGATGAAACTGGTGACACAGACAGCTTTGATGAACTCACATTCTAAACAGCAGTCTGCTTATCTGTTTTGGAACAATTACAACTGTGAATTATACAACTAAATACATTTAAGTTAACATAATAATATAATTAATTTCAAGATAAATAGAAGACAGTGTTATGTAGTATGTGGGTTAGAACTGAAACAGAAACACATTGCAGTGCTTGTCATTACTTTGATGATAATTCTTGACAAATATTTCACTAACTATCAGACATAATGCTAGTGGACAACATACTAATGATGAGCAAAGAGCACTGCACCACCTTAAAGATCTCAGTGCTCCTGTATATGTACGAAATTGCTTTTGACTACTTCAGGGGAATTGAAAACTTACAGCGTTGTTGCATCATGCCTGACTGATAAGCTGGGCAAGTGTAGCATCTGCGCATAACACAGATCCTCTGACTTTAGAAAGTAATTTGGGAAATGGTTACGTACTACTTGTGATTAAATAATCAGTTAAAAAATTTTCTAGTGGAAATTAGCAAAAAAAAAAAAAAACATGTTAAAACATAGAACACATAGTGCATATCACATTTAACTGATATATATGTGAAAGAAGGAAAAATAGCATATGGGTTCTTTCATAAGATGCTTTTATGTATATTACATGCATTAGGAAAATTTAACTATTGTACAAAGGGTAGTTAAGTCAAACAGAGACTTGTGATGAAATTTCTAGTGCATGAAGGTAAAAGCTGATTTACATTTACAGGAGCCTTCAAGCAGAAGACTTTCGTCTTGGCCAGAGTAAAACATTTGAATGGTGCAAATGTTTTAAAGAAAGCTGAATGATGATCCCTGCAGAGGTGGCTCAGAGTCCACTGCAGTTGTTCTCGTGAACATTCAATAAGTGAAACACCTGATTCTTGAAAATCCATGGATAACTTGTCACCAACTTATGGAAGACAGACATGCATCTGTCTCTCGGGACTGTGCACACAATCATTCATGAACACCACTTGCACATTGCAGGAACTCTGCTGGAAGTTATTGCCAAGTCCCTGTATAGGTCCTGACCTTGCACCAAACAATATTTACACGTTTACACCATTAACTGAGTTCCTCAGGGGCCAGAGTTTCAGACATAAAGCAACAGTCTGAACATGTTTCCAGCATATTGATAAATCTTTCTACCTTGATGGTATCCAAGCGCTAGTGAAACGCTGGGTGCTGAGTGCATTAATGTAACAGCCGATTATATACAAGTAAAGGAAATGAAGTTAGTTTTTACTCTCATAACTATTCTATTATTTTGTACAATCAGAAGACCCAGGATGCTGCAAATGTCCATCGTATTTGGTAAAAAGTCCAGTTGGAAAAGTGAAAATGTATTCATTCATTCATTCATTCATTCATTTATTCATTCATATAATTTTAATTTAAGCTGCTGCCTTTCATCCTGCTAATGTCCAGCTACATTGATGCTTTTAAGAACGCCTCCAAATTTAATGAAGCCTGATAAAAGTTCAAAAATAACCATAATAATGATAAAAGTCCTTAGTAATCATCATATTTCATAAGTCAAATTGAACCGCATACAACTACATTATAAATAGCGGTTGGTAAGAAATCTTTTGTAACTGAGGAAACCCCATGTGGGGTCATGCCCGCAAGGTTGAAAACCTATGCCGTAAAATGTTCATAAATAATTTGTGAAGTTTATTTCTGAAATATTGATGACAGGAAGGACACAAACCAGGCATTTCACACATAGGTGTTATTCTCCTAGTCCCCCTGCTCTGATTGTGTAACTGAATGAGTGAAGGTGTCACTTCACTTGGTATATCATATCCTCTACCAGTGTGTGAGCTACAGTAGCTGTGACTAAGTGACTGTCATCACTCTGATCATACAAAGCCTCTCCATCTATAGCCATTATTCCACAGAGCTGTACTTCATGCAGTTGTATATACCAAGTTGAAAATATAGATGGAGAATATTTCACAAAAAAAAAGAAAAAAGGGCCGAATTTGTTTGGCTGGACCACGGACCTGGCCTCGTCACCTTGCACAAGGTGCAGAGAGTAGGATTGGGTGAGTAAAAATGAGAAGTGACAGGATATTGATTTGCTTATCGCCACACTGCAGACACACCAGGGTGGAGGGAGTGTGGGGGGTTGCTTATCAGACCTCTGCATCTGATAGAGAGAGCAAAAGTGAGAGAGAAGGAGAGAGAAAGTGGAGAAAAACAGATTTGTTAGCTGATTGGTTTGCTTCATTTTGGGCACTCATTTGCTTGCAGTGTGTAGTCCTGACAGCCATGCACTGTGGCAGTAAAGGAAAAGGAGCCTTCTGATGTGATAGGATTATTCGCCTATATACTGTAATTGACAAAAAAAAAATAAAAAAGAAGAAGCCGCTATCTCTAAATAGGATTTCCAATTCTGTCTGCAATTAGGTGACTTTTAAAAATTTAACGCGCAACATTCAAGGAGAAAAGATCATCCTCATACAAAAATGTGTCAGAAATAGGGGCAAGACAATTTTAGCACAAGAGCAGGAAAGAGACAGTTCAGCGAGCTAGATCTCTTGTAGTTCATTTAGGTCAAGTCCAATACAAAGCAGTCAGAAGGGCCTCATTTACATAAAATGAATTCATTCCTCTTTTTTTTTTTTTTTTACTTTGATCAAAAAGAATGGAAAAAAGCTTGGCATAACAATGAGACTTAGAAAATAGACCTGGTGGATGCTTCAGGTGTTTTCTCTAATCATGCTGAAATGGAAAATGTATTAGATCAATATCAAGCCAGTCGGTGGGCTGCTGTAGTTATTACTCGGCGTGTTCCTCTCTCAAATTCTCCCAAACAAGCTGTGTATAAGCAAAGTTAAGAACGTGTTACTGCACAGTCAGGCTCTCCACAGGTGTTTGGCAGGGCGGGGATGGCATCCATTATGGATGACATGCTTTTTAAAATGCAGTGTGTAGCAGCAACGGCATGTGACTGGTGGACACCGGGAACTCATTACCCAGTCCCTTCACCCACGGGCTTCCTGAGCTCGTCACGTTCATTTTCTCTTCCCATTTGTTGGATAACAAATAGAAGTTCAATGCCCAGATGGGGATTGCTACCATTTTAATAAAAACCTCTCCTCTATAAGACATGACTCCTCTTGGAAGAAACTGCTGCTTAGGTCATGATAGATCTCAGCATTGGTATGCTATAGAGGTTTAGCACTCTTTCTTGCACTTGTCAAAACGAAGCAGAAACTTTGGGAAATGAGATTCAGCACACCTCCTTCTTTGTGCTGTCAGGTGATTAACTGACAGAGGTTGCCTATTCCATTAGGATCATTATGATGAAAGGGCATGCATTACCAAGCCTCGGTTCGCTTTAGAGGAATGAAATTCCATTTATGGCAGGAATTTTTTTTTTTATTATATCATGTATGCTTTAATGCTAATAAGACTAATTACTATTGTTAATACTACTAATATTACTACTAATTATTATTTATTAATATTATAATTATAATAAGAGTTATTAATTCGAATAAATTTCAGTTTCAAACCAAATCTAATGAACAAACAAATAAATAAAGTGAGCCTCATAAGCTGTTGCTTAAAAAAATATTGATTCATCCATTAAAGTCTTACTTTGTATGAGCATAGGGATTTTTATTTTTCAAGCCAGTAGGCTATGACTAAACTTGTCCTACACTGTATCCAAGATTCAGATTTCTTTAAATTCGTTTCATTTGAAGCTTTACATTTTTAATTTCTTATGAGCTCTTAAGCTGCCATTGATTATGTGCTTTATATTGGTCACTGAAATTGGTGTTTAAAATGATCTTGAAAGTTCATGTTTATGAAGTGTTGGGATTTCAAGAAAATCCCTACACCTGGCTTTCTTGCCTGCTGCTTATAAATTGGGAGGTCACTTTTCTTCTCCAAGAAAACCCAGTTCATGGGGAAAAAAAACACAAAAAAAAACTGAATGACAAAATGTGATGCATGATA
The DNA here is from genome assembly GCA_011419295.1 of Clarias macrocephalus. Lineage (NCBI taxonomy): Eukaryota > Metazoa > Chordata > Actinopteri > Siluriformes > Clariidae > Clarias > Clarias macrocephalus. The sequence continues at coordinate 34,615 of JAAGKR010002357.1, forward strand.
TTATTTACCAAAATGTCAGAGTTGCCTGTAAGCACTTTGGACCTTGAAAAATACCTTGATCAGACACCGCTGAATGCCCATGTTACACACACTGCAAGCCACTGGTCATCTAACACACCTGATTGTTCAATCTTTGCAGGTGAAAGGGGAGAAAATTCTTTTTGTAGTGCTTATAGCAATAACAGTCCAACCCTTAGCTGCAAAGTTCATTTTTGTACAAGATTAGTCTTCAATATATGTGTCATTGAGGCAATAGAGTTGTCAGCCTATTTAAAAAAAAAAAAAAACCTTGATCCCCTAATGATTCTGTTAATAGAAAGATCCCTGGGACACAGGGGAGATAGAGGGAGGGAAAAAAGAGGGCTGATTAAACCATTTTCATTTACTTAACTTGCAGCGAATATTTCAATTAGAGCATCTCCAGGCAGAGAAGAAATAATGTAGGGTTAAAACTGGAAATGGGAGAAAATGAGCTCCCTAAAAGGAGGAAATGAAGAATCCCACACATGCAAGAAGTCTTTTTCACAAGGTTTATCTCTGCCACTTCCACTCTCAGTGGTGTCACTCAATTTAATACGGAGACACTTTTTATCACAGCCCCATTTGCTCTGATCCACAGTGAAGCGCCTTGACAACAGACATGCAGTCCTCATGAAGCTCGTGAAGCTGCCTGAATGGGAACTTCAGTAAAATCTACCCTCACAGCAAAAAAAAAAAAAAAAAAAAAAAAAAGAGACTTCCTGTGGACCCCCTCCTGCTGCCTGTCCCTATTACCATAAACTCACTCACTCATGAGAACCATTAATGCAGAGTCTTATTAAAAACCTATCAATACACACGCTGCCATTGCGCTAATGGGCAGGAATTCCTCTCCGTTAAGTCCGGACTTGCGGTTCCACTCTGGGCTAATGAGAGCCATCCCTCAGCATCTCTTTGGGCTAAATCACCTTTATTTGTATCTGCCTCCTCATGCTGTCTGCAATTTATGGAAGTGTGCACTATGGGGGACACATTAGTACTGGCCTAGAGGGCTATGCTTACAGGGTGATTCAGCTCTGTGCTGGCCCCATGGCGGGCTGTTAATTGTTCTTTGCAGTGAACCTGGTAATAAAAAGAAGAGGAGGGAGTCACCAATGCTGCTGCTGATGAAGCGATGCTTTGTCTACGTTTATTTTTAATGCAAAGTCAAAGGGAGGATGCTTTCCATTCCTTGCCTGCCCTGAAGGAGTTTGCACCAATAGCTCAAAACAGGAACTGTATATTGCTCTATCAATCTGAACATTTCACATCTCCTGCATTTCTATCTGTGAGTAATGTGGGAGTGTATTTACACTGGCATTTACAGTTTGAGGCTTGTGCAAAGCCTAGCCACTAGAAGCTCCGTCACAAGCCACGGTGGAAAGATGATTTCCACATCACCCTTATGATAGAGACAGTCTGCTGTCATGGATGGAAGTTTGCAGTTTGCAGCAGGTTCATGATTTTAATATAAAAGTACAGTTTTTCATAGCTTTTAAAAAACTCTGAAGCACTTTGTAATGGCCAAGCAATCAGTCAATACCTAGAACAAATAGACAAAATGTTCTGAAATGATACAAATACAAACATCATCATCTTTTTCTATGTTTTCTGTCAAGGTAAACAACAAAACCTTTTTGGTTAAGACCAGTCAGGTTCACAACTTCAAATTTAATTTCCATTTCTATTAAATGAAACCTCTGATAGGGGAAGATAACCCTGACTAACAGCACCATACCACTAACACCATAATGCCCTACCCTGTCAATAATTTCCATTCACTTTAGCAGCAAATTTTAAGGCCATCTATTTGCAATGGTAGTTCAGCCAAGAAATCATGGTTTTCAGTTACGACCATGCTTTTGGTCCTGGTGTTAATTTAAAATCTTTTTAAAACAGCTGCAATGAAAAAACGACAGGAAGCATATATCATGGTGGATGAACAGATAAAAACTTCAAAGCACGTTGGTCATCAGCCGAGCACTTAGTGAAGAGTCTGCTGTTCTGAAAACACTGCAGGAGCCCAAGGAACTGTGAAAGTGTGAAAGCCTATGATGATAGAGTAGAACTGTTCAGCTCTTGATCTGTGGGAAGATTTTTTTTTTTTTTTTTTTTTTTTTGCGATAAAGAGAACCGCACAATTGAGCTCTGTCAGATTCACCTACTAGAGGTCACTCCTAAATTTGTCATAGCTGAGCAGGGAGGCACAACCCTTTGACTTTTGCAGTTCTGTAACAGTAAAAGAAGATCTGTAGTGTTCATCCTGGAGTCAGTCATTTCAAACGAAACCCACTATTGGCAGAGATAAATGAGACATCCAAGAGCACACCTCTATCTGCCACCAGAAGCAGTTTCTTATCTCACTAGACTCTCTAGCAAGCTAGGTACTGCTCTCTGTGCCCAACCAAGTTGTTTGCTACGTCATGGAGAGCTTATTGAGAACGTCAGCCTGAATAATATTCCAAGTCACCTAACTGGATTTCCTGCCAAATGCCCCCAAATAAAACAGAAGGAAGGATGTATGAGTAAATCATTCCTAATTCCAAGAGACAAAAAAGGTTTTAGTGGAATTCAGATAAAGACTGTAACATACACCTGGCTCTTGCATGTAAAATTAGCAAGACCTTTACTGAGGGTTATACTGAGTTGTATACCATGAAAGGAGTCAATACACATGGAGCAATGCTCATGATTAAAATCTCGTGAAAAAACAAACAAACAAACAAAAAAGCAAGCGGTGGTTAAAACCAGGATCTCAAAAATCATAAACCAGAAACTCAAAAATTTTGAGATCATCAGGGAGAAACTGTCCAAAATTTGTTTCATCTATGGTGGAAGCTTTTAGTCACTGACTAAAACCACATTGTGTCTTTTATTAAGTTACTTGTCAGTGGACGGTGGCAAGTATTGTATGTAGATGAATAGGATTGCACTTCTGGGTGGTTTGTTCCTCTTTATAATGGATCATCATATCTAATTATATTCAGAATTCCTGGTTTCGTGTTGAGTAGACAGCTTTGAGCTGTCACTACTGGAGCAACTGCAAAAACCTCTCAAACAGGCATTACAATTCAAGCATGCACATTAAACTACTGAATAGCATCCTTTATAAGATACAGAATCCAAGGCTAAATCCATGGTTTAAATGGCTAAATTAAATTAACAATGAACAGCTAAATAACACGCTTTAATAGATATCCATCCAACAATCTAGAAACCTAGGAGTCCAACTAGGGACCATGAAGACATTGTATTTATTCTAATTTTGTTTGACCTTTGGTCAGCATTCACACAGAAACTGCCAATTAGCCTAATCTGCATGTCACTGAACTGTTAGAGGAAACTGGAGAACCCAGAGGAAACCCACCAAGCTCTAATAGATATACTATATTATACAATATACAATATATAATATACTATAAAATAAGATACTAAATCCATGGCTTGTGAATTCAAATATGAATAAATTATCTGATGTGCATGAGAAATGGCACATTTTTAATATACATGAGAAACCACAAGCAAGGTACTTTTGGTGTACACAAAAAACGATCACTTAACATTTCGTAGTTATTGCAGTCAAATTGTAGATGATTAGAAAATAGTAGGTGATGTTACTAGAGTTACTAGAGTTGGGAGCCAAGAATGTCAAGAAACCAGTTTCAGTTTGGGAATGACTAGACAGGACTAAAACAGAACCCAACACAAATGTGAGCATGTGGGGACCACAACATGAAGGTGGAATCTGTGACAAAGACCATATTCAGTAAGCATGAACTTATTGTGGTCAAAACTAACTAGCTGGTCGAGGTTGTGATGGTTTGAATGAGACTGCCAACTAAACTTAGAATGTAAAATATTACAGGCAGGTACCAAAAAAGCAAAAACATTCTTGGTTGATATGAGGTTAAGGAATTGTCAGAGATAAAATGTACACATCATGATTGTTCTTTTTTGGGCCACACCCATTTTGAAGTTAAGATTCATATAGAGATCATATTTGGTACATTAAACTGATGCAGCCACAGAGTTATTTATTTAAAATTTTGTTATACATATTCAGCTTTTGGGAACCTGTAAGGGAGGAGAATTGAATCTATAGTCAGTGTTGTGCTGAGGGTGGAGGAAAAGAGGTGGACATGTGTAAAAACTGGTTGCAAAATGAATTGGTATGAGAAAACAAGCCATTGTTCTGACAGAATCGAATTACTCAGTTTGATTACAGCTTCAGCATGGTAGGCCCGCCTGTAGCATGCAGGTCTCGCTAGATTCATATGCTCTCCCATGAGAGGCTCGTAATAGCCATCAGAAAAACAAGCCAATAATGTTATAGCCATAGCAATCATTATCTGCCTTGGAACTGCTACAAGCCTGAAGAGTGAGGAAGAGCCAGCTGTCAGGCTCAGCCGTAAATAGGAATGCAGGTTGAGGAATGGTAGCGATGGCATAGGGTTGGACTCGAGCCAGGAGCACATTGAAAGCAACAAAAATCATTGACATGCTGAGTCAGGTGCCAAAACACATACATTATTCACTCAGTCCTTTTCTGATGCCTGTCCATCCTGCCATTTCCTTCCAAGCTCATGAACACATGGGAAAGCACAGAGTGTCAAGCACCCATAGGTTTTAAATACTTGTGAGGTTAGGAAACTTGAAAAGGCATGCATCAGAGGACCAAACAGGAGGGAGGGGTTGCTGCTTCATGTCCGAGAACGAGAGAGGCAGTGTCAGAGGGTGCATACACTGGGGGGCAGTATTGTACCACAGAGGGTCTAACCTATTAAGACTGACTAAGAGGTAGGAGGGCTATCTGTGGGGGTTAAATTAGCCACCTATCCATCAGGAAACATTAGGAGCAAAAGGAGGAAGCAACTTGCAGACGCGGAAAGAACAGGTTAAGCTGACATTGTAGGGACAATCATGTGAATGTTTTTCCCTAAGTAACTTCCCAGGTTTATCCTCGACACTGAGCAGTGCTGACAGAGTGTTTTATTTATTACTGCATAATAAGCTGGTGGAGGTGTGAGCCTGTCTAGCAGACTCTCATTAAGCAATGGACCTTTATTTTTAGGAAAAGGAGCATGCTAAGCGTCAACAAAATGACAACTTACTTTAATACAGGAATGACAACGTGTGATAAAATGTTGCAGTGCATAGAGCAAATAACATACCGATACATTTAAAAGAAACATTTACATTCAATCCTTTGTAAGTTTGCCTTGAATTAGTTGAATTCAGATTTTTAAATTTTTTTTTATAGTCTTTGTGATAGTTTGTATAAGTATTCACACCTCGGACAAATTGCTGGGGCTGTTGCAACGCAGTTAATGCTCACAGATCAGAGAAACCATGGGCAATGGGCTGTAAAATCCCAAAAAGCATAAAACAAGATCCAAATGGATATTTTGGGAATGCGAGCTCGCTAGGCACATCACAATGCCTCCTCCGAGCCTCATTTCCTCTAGTAAATGTCACACAAAACACGTAATATATCGCAACAGTAAACATGTGCTGCATATTAACACAGCAGCTCCAATTTACTGGACATCAGTAGCAAATTAACTTGCATATTATCACTGTCATTTACTGGTGCTGGCTCAATAAATTGCATCCCTTCATTTGCATGGCAGGGTGATTCTTGTCAGGACAGAAGGGGTGTGAGGCAGTGGGAGGGTTTGGAGGAGCAGTGTGTGGCGGCTGCCAGTCACACTTTGACTTTGTTCTGTTCTGGTGCCCCTACTCAGTCCTTTTCACTCCAACCCAGAAAAATGACTAAATCCTCCCTCTAAAGTGCCGCATCCCTGATACTGATGTGGACACACACCTCTTTGAAGTGGTGCTCACGCAGGCTGGACTGCTGGGTTTCTCCTCTTTGTTGTAGTAATGGTGGATGACCCTTACATCAAGCCCCCACCCCCGTTCTTCTTCATCCTTCACGTGTCCTCTACATAGGACGATAAAAGGTAACACTATTTTGAAGGAACTGTTAATTAAGGTCTGTCGTTTAATAAAACACATTAGAAACTCATTTACAAGCCACACACATTCATAATGTATTGTTGCTCATGAATTCTTACATAACCTGAGATCTGTTATGTGAACATGACTAATAGATGCACACTGCATATTGCAATTGTTGCGATAATGCAGAATAAACACTTATTAAAAAACCTTGTTCTCCAAACTACTAAGAATTAATTAATATCACATATGCACCTTATTAGTCTTATTTATCAACATTATCGCTTTACATTGTAAATCGCACAGGGAAAGTGCAAATCTATGGTTTTTAAGGCTAATTAAAGCAGAATAAGTCTCTGATATTTAAACCTATTCTATAAAATAAGAAGTAGGAAGATGTTTTCAGTGGTACAGTGTGTCTCATATTCTTACAGTAGGTCAACATCAACATTAATGTTGCTATAAATAACCACTGAGGATTAATTAATATTCTAAGCTTCAATATCCTAGAAATAATTCCAGTGTGCTACACCTAGCAAGGATGCGTTTGAGAATAATTTCTTTATGCATCACATAAAAAAAAAAAAAAAAAAAAAAAAAAACTTTAATAGCATATAATTGCACATGCATACACTTTTTCTTAAATGCATTAGTGTGTTCTCTTATACAATATTTAATAATTTGTTTCATTAAGTCATTGTTGTGACAAATTAGTGTTTAGATTATTAAACGATTCATTCTGACTGATGGATTGATAGCTTGATTGAATAATAAGAAAACTCCCTTTGGCTTTATGATACCTACACTAACAAGCACAGACTGCTATAAAACACCCCCAGAGAGAGACATATTTCAGTAGTCCAAACATGAAACATACTGTAAGACAACAGATGTCATATAAAGGAGCTTCAATTTCTTGTCATAAAGTACAATAAGCAAAGATATTTTGCAGTTGTACACATGAGCTTCTGCAATACGGATCTTTATAAATAAAGCCTAATACATAATGAATAACCCTTTCAGATCTAATTTAAGTTTTATTAAACTAATAAGAACTTTATGATCCCCCTTGTATGCATTCTTTTAAATCAGCTGTTGCTGGGGAGAATATAAAAGAAACACTAACATTCCTTTATATTACAGTGGGGTTATATTCTCTAAACAGCATTATGGATTAAGTGTGGATTAATTTTCTCCAACAGCAGTTGTGACAATAGTTCTGGCTGTAGCATACAATACTGTATATTCTTTTATTTATGCAATCATTCTAATACATTTTACAGCACTAGTTCATACACCGGAATTTTATGGCATAATCTAAACCAATGACATGTGTGAGGCTTTTTTATTTTTTATTTTATTTTATAAATTTAATAAAAGTGTAAGTGGCATGGTAGCATTGTGATTGCCCAGGTGGCCCACTAAATACAGCAGAGGTTTTGATTCTGTGTGCATGCAGTTTACACTTTCTTTGCATGGTTAATGCAGATTAGGCAAATTGGTGTTCACAAATAGCATGTAGTATGTGAATGAGTGGTTGTCATGTGTGGCCTATAATGGCCTGTCCCCCTGTCCAGGGTGTAGCCCATCTCCTGGGAAAGGCTCCAGGCTTCCTGTGATCCTGTACATGATAAGAAGTATAGGACATGAATGAATGAATGCATTTTAAATGTACCTCACAGATAAAAATATTTGCATACAATTTCTACATATAATCTTCTAAAAAAAAAAATCATCATCTTTACACAAGCACATCTTACATAGCACTGTATCAAAGTTTCAAATACATGAGATTACACTTTAAATATGTTTAATGTTTAGGGCACTCCATCATCAAGGCTAAGGCTAAATCCTTCGGGCTTCCTTTGAGATGCATGATGCCATCTGACTTGTTTATTTCGAACTGCTGCTCACACACTATTAGGGGGTGGTGTAACGCCCTCGCCTGCTTCTGCTTGTGAGAGCTCACAGCCCCACATGACTGTCTAGTCTCACTATGCGCATCCCCCTGAGAACATGGCCAATCTGCTCCCTAGACTCCCAGCTATGGATGTCTAAAACATGATGTCTGTTGCATTACCCGGGGCTCTTTTTTTCTCATCTTCAGATCATAGGGTGACTGCTTTTTAAGCTTTTAATAAAGTTTAACATATGCTTACACTAACAAAGCTCATGAACCCTCTCGTCAACTCTGCAAACAAAACCTATTCACATTCTGAAAATTCCTCCATTACTATAATATGCTACTATGTGACCTGCAAGCCTGATTGTGCTTGAGGAGATGAGAAGTTAGCCTTATTTCTAGATCCCAGTACGTCTCATCATATTAAAGAATTCACTTGAAGTTAACAGCTGAAACTGTTAACAAGTTCAATTATAGCCATCCTAGGTGTGTTGAATGTTAATATGTTGCCATGCAATGCTTATGCTTATGACAGAATGGTGATGTTCAAGTAAGTTCTACCTTCTATAAGGTAAGTGTTTTTTTTTCTTTTTCTTTTTCTGAGAGACTGTATCATCAAGTAAGAGAATACAGAGGCTGGTGAATAAACGACCTTTGGCTAGTTAAGCCATAACAAGAACCCTAATATTAAATGTGACTATAAACTAATGCCATTTTGATGCCAGCATCAAATTGCAGATTATCAAACTGCAGATTATCACAGCAGTTTAAGCACAATAATACCCTTCTGGCCTTGCTCTTCGGGGTAGTCATATATCACACAATCCCTTTGTGGATTATTTTGGGCGTGTAGTGTGTTGATCCTTATTTAATGATCCTTGTATTGCACTTGTCGCATATCCACACATACCGAGAGTGACATGGCTTGATGTAATTGTGTTGATGTTTGTCATAAACTGGGGTTAGGAGACCTCAGAAGTAGAGATGAGCTTGCACAGCTAATTGAAGAAGACTGACGAAGTTGTTTAATAATGCGAAGGGGAGGAGGTATGCTGACATACTTGAGATTAAATTGCAGTCTGCTGAGTGATTGAGGTTTCTAATCCCATGTAATGTACATACTTTCATACTTCAATCTGCTGTCCCAAATGCTGTCGGCCTATCCTTTAAAAAGATTTAAGAAAAATTTTAAGACAATGAATGAACTCGTATGAGCAAATGCCTGATTGATTTAATAGAAGACATGATGCTATTATTGTTCTGCTCTATTATTTCTTTTTGTCAGATAATTAGATTGAATTATTCAGATCCAGCACTAATCTGCTTTCCTCATTTCCCCCTGAAATTAATAATACGGATACTTTGCCTTTTTGTGTAATCCACATAGGTCTAGGCATTCCTGAGCGCTGTTGCTCTCAGTGGTAAATACCAGCCAAGTTAAACACGGCTGAAAGACAGGTGCATTCATATCCTTAATAAACAAATGAACAGCACCAAAAAAAAAAAAAGAAAGAAAGAAAGAAAAAAGAAATAGAAATATGAAGAGCTGCCGGTATTAGTACATCCACAGTGATGAATACGCAAATTAGATAAGTCTAGCAAGGATACTCTGTATTATCTATGTTTTCCAATTCTAGTATATGCATTTACATAGATATAAAGGTGTGACCCTAATTATCTGGGACACAGCAATTGGAAAAATGTGTCAAGGTTAATATACACACACACACACACACACACACACACACACACACACACACACACACACACACACACACACACACATTAATAATCAATATATATACAGTATATATATATATATACACACACAGTATATATACAGTACAGACCAAAAGTTTGGACACCCCTTCTCATTCAGCGAGTTTTGAGCTGAATGAGAGATCTGAGCTGCTGTTAACCTGCGATTTCTGAGGCTGGTGACTCGGATGAACTTATCCTCCGCAGCAGAGGTGACTCTTGGTCTTCCTTTCCTGGGGCGGTCCGCATGTGAGCCAGTTTCTTTGTAGCGCTTGATGGTTTTTGTGACTGCACTTGGAGACACTTTCAAAGTTTTCCCAATTTTTCGGACTGACTGACCTTCATTTCTTAAAGTAATGATGGCCACTCGTTTTTCTTTACTTAGCTGCTTTTTTCCAGCCATAATACAAATTCAACCTCTTTGAATGAGAAGGTTTGTCCAAACTTTTGAGCTGTACTATATATATATATATATATATATATATATATATATATATATATATATATATATATATATATATATATATATATATATATATATATATATATATAATTTTTTTATGGGTTTAAAGCCCAGAGGTATTCTGTAACAAGCAACATCCCTTGAGTGTTGCCATGGCCTTCAGTGTGGTTGCTCTGGGGATGTCCTAATATATAAAAATAATGAGGAAGTGCATATCACAGATCCGTCATCAGGCTCAGACAAGCGCACTGGTCGTACAGCTTAATTCCCAAAAGGTGCTATGTTTAAAACACTAATTTGAAATCTCAACTGGATGCATGATAATGCCGTAATCAGTGGGAAGGGTGAGCACAGCCACATCCCCTTCTATCAGGTTTTGAAATGTGAAATTAAAATATCACCTTTCTGTCTGCAGCAGACAGCATGATTTACTTGCATCCCGGCTTGAAAACATTACTGAAATCTCTGTGTGCGTGCAACACGTGGGAAAGGGTTCAGATGATCGTTACTTTTAGATGCCATAAACTTCCATGTACCTCTTGCTAAAACCTTTACTAATTGTTTCCATCTCCTAGGTAGCTTTGATGTTCAAAACCCGCCTTCCTTACAAAGGAGGCTGGCTGTGGGAGCTGAGGAGAAGGCAGATGGGCCGCGACAGGATGAGACGAACCTGACATCTCTCTCCCTCTTTCAAGTGCTCCAGTTCAATAAGCCCTCACTGCACAAGCTGTTGTGGAGCACCTTTGAAATCAGAACGGATACACAGTAGTCTTGACTGCTAATGACTTCTTGTAAAGTTCCAAAGCTGCTCTGATTACACATGCTAACAAGCATGGATAAGGACACTATGCACATGCACACACAGGCGCCACTGCAGTGCCCATAAAAGCAACATGAGGACGCTAGTAAACAATTAATATGTTAATGCTGGACATTAATATCAAGCAATAAAGCAGGTGCAGACTTGTGAGTAAAACAAAAGACCTTGCTGTTCATGCTTTACTGAAGGCCACCGTGCTTCCACCATGGGCCCTGTGTATAAAGCTTCAACTTTCCAACTCTGGCATAGAGGGAGAGTTAATATACCTGCTAACCTCAAGTTACTGACCCAGAGAGTGACTTCACCAAAATGAGCTTTGCACACAGCAAACTGCTACTTTGTCTGAGTATTGTGGGAACATAAAAAAAAAAAAAACTCTACCATGGTCTTATTATACTAGATGACCTGCTGGCCATCCAGGTCAATATACCACCTTGGCACATCCAATCCGTGCGATTTCTCATGTTCAGTCACTGGACCATATAATGTAGAGAGTGTGATTCAAGGGAGTGAAAATGAGATTACTGAACTCTTCTCCACTGATCCCGGCGGTGTTTTTTTTTTTTTAAACCTCAAATCTTCTCTCTGAACATGAACAGCTTAATTCTACTTGTGTAGAGTCTGTAGTAGTTCTAATCTTATTGACTTATTGATATCGAAAATGGTGTAAATATGAAAAAGTCTAAATGTATTTATTGTATCATATATAATACTATAGTTCATATAATTCATATTTACAGCATTCGTACTTCACACATTGTATTGCAATTTTTAAAAAGATGTTAAAACTGCATTGTTGCAAAATTAATATTATACTTGTAGCAGTTTAATATTATTAAAGCCATCTATGCATTTTAGCTATATTGTTATTTTTATACTTTTAATATACAAAACCATTAATCAATCATTAATTCATTCACCTGCATGGGCAAAGAAAACATGAAAAAATCTGTTTAGACAGTAATTTTAGACATTTCAATATTTTTTTCTAAAAATTTAAAACAAAAAAGCCAGACAAAAGAATATGGGACAAAAGTTAGAATAAGTTAGTTAAAAATTAATTTACTCACCCACTTACTCATTGTCTATAATGCTTTGTACTGTATACCATTGCAAAGGATGCCAATCCATTGCAAGGCACACACACTCATTCTCATTCACAATATGGACAATTTAGTCTAATCTGCATGTTTCTGGACTGTGGGAGGAAACCGGAGTATACAGAGAAAATCCACCAATTACAGTTAGAACATACTGTACAAACTCCATGAACACAGACCCGGACCCTGGAGGTGCAAGGCGACTAATCACTTAACCACGGAGCCGCCTAAGAATTCATTTATGAGATCAAATTATATAATATAAACAAAACTTGGTGTAATTGAAAATTAAATGTACAGCTAATTAAATATTTAAATTAATCATTAAAACATTAATAAAACATCAATATGAATGTTTTTTAACTTGTTTCTTGATTACAGATTATTGCTGGTCTCTCTATAGGGAAGGACACATATTAGATTCATATTTTTAATTAATTGTCATTACTGTGACCTGACTGGAACGAATTCCTAGCTTTCCTGTTCTTTTACATAGCCCCAGTGGATTTCCCATTAACACTGTCTTCAGCACTTGTATCATGGCAAAAAGCATGAAAGTGAGGCCATGGCTTAAGTGGAGAGTCAAGAAGCTGGTAAGTTCAACAATATCTCATGAAAAGCACAAACCATGCACAAAGTGAGTTTATTCACTCAATAGTTAAAAACAGCCAACAGAGATATAATTCTTTATTACATATTAATATCACGTGAATAGCTTAGTTATACATGTTAGCTTGGTTCAAATACATTGGAACAGAGCGTATCATACAAGGCATTCAAGTCAATCCACTATAATACTATTTTGGTCCATCCATGTGCCATCCGGTGATGGATACCCCCCACCCTGGAGATATATCAGTCCTTTCTGTGGCAGTTAATTAAGGGGTCGGGTTGCCAGCTAGATGCCTGATTGTCCTTCACACACTACTAATTTAAGAATGCAAATTAGCCTAATTTGCACATCTTTGGGAGGAAACCAGAGTACCCAGAGGAAATCCTTCAAGCAAAGGGAGAAAATGCAAATTCCATGCGTACACACTTGCGGCAGGAATCGAACCCAGACCCAGCAAGGCGACACAACTGAAAAATTTGGAAAGAAATTTAAAGAGGAGATAAAGCTTTTACTTGTATTCTCTTTATGTCACTTAAACTAGAGTAACATTATCTGCCATACATTGCCTAGCTTTACTTTCATTTTAAACTTGTTGCACTTACAATGCTTTTCTAAAATAATTGATGCTATGCTCACTTTCATTAAAACCAAGCAAAAAAAGTAACCAAAACAAAGGCAAAAAAAAAAAAAAAAACCTACAGAATAACAAGCCACATGAGGTTTGTTTTCTGCTTCAAGGTTATGTTTTTAGTACCTGCTTTTGCATTAAACTTAATGATGCTGTATGTGTTCTTGTATTATTATGATATGGTATAGTTACTGCACCAACACAGTTAGATCCTTTGACAAACTATAACCTGCCAGTACAGTAATGATCTAACTGGTAAACACATTTACAGTGTAGTGCTGCTTTGAGCGTGGTGCTTTATTGTAGAATGTACAGAAATTACAGAAATAGACACCGTATACACAGCCAGAGTTTAGATCCCAGGAGTAATTAAAAAAAAAAAAAAGACCAAAAGACAGACTGGAAAGGGAAAATGAAGTAAGAGACACCTTGCTGGAGTTTGTAAGGTAGGGGAACAGTAATCAACTGAGCAGGTAGGAGGGGGTAATGTGGCACCTTGGATTGCCTGCCTTGAAAATAGACTAATGCAGCAGGCTGCCTCAAAAATAGGAGACTGCAGTCCCTTTCCAGCTCAGAGCTTCAAGGACTTTCCTAAATTGGGTGGATGTTTGTGTATGTGTGCGTGTGTACGTGTGTGTATATATGTGTGTGTGTGTGTGTGTGTGTGTGTGTGTGTGTGTGTGTGTGTGTGTGTGCGTGTGTGTGTGTGTGTGTGTGTGTGTGTGTGTGTGAGAGAGAGAGAGAGAGAGAGAGAGAGAGAAAGAGAGTTACCTGCTGTACTCAGCACTTGAGAGGTTTCAAAATTCCAGTCTTAAGCTGATAACAGAGCTGAGTGAACACGTTTGTCAGAAGGTCGAAAGTCCACGCTGTCGGAATTGGGAGAAGTGTACAAGGAGATCAGGAGAAAAAGTAAGCTGAAATCAACTGCCTCCATCAAAGCCTGCTCTCATCAGAGTGACCATCTTTCTTTTGAGTGACATCCTCTAATTCTAGTATTGAGGGACTCCCGACTATGGACAGTATGGCTTCTGTGAACACCGCACATCTGGTAGAGGGACCCAGACTATGCCGCAAGAAAAAGGCCTTGCCTATCTTCTCTTACCTCGAGTAATGTTTTTAGAAAAAGAAAGTCGCACAATAAAATACACGACTTACCACAAAGACACAGAAGACATTTTCACTGTGGGGGAAAAAAAAAAGAAAAAGTTTTTGTGTCATCAATCTTTTGTGCAAGCAGTAAGCCGCAGGAGGAATTGTTTATTTTTTCTCACACTAACATCTTTTTTTCAAAGATGACATGAATAAAAAAAATCGCAAGCCCTTCCAATCTCAATTACACAACTTTGAGCGAAAGTGATGATTGATGTTAGGTGCAAACAGATCGCTTCTATAGATGTCAAGCTCACTGTAGCTGAGGTGAAAAATGTAAGTCATTTAATGTCGGAGTGGGGTTTCAGTAAATCAGAGCCTCGGGCTTCATGTCACAGCTCTTAACAGCTCTTGTAACTGGACAGGTGCAGTCAAATCCAGAATTATTGTTGAACCACTGTTGAATATAGGAAAGATAGATATATGAAATGAATACCTACTTCATGATTAATTTGGGGTGAAGTCTCCCATGGAGAGAATGACACCACTGAGGGCCAAATACACATACATCACAAGGTGCAGTGCAAAATGGATTGGCTACAAAATGCGTTCGCATTGCATCTGAAATTAACGTTTAACTCTGTAGCTCATCGTACAAACTGTGCCTGGAGCCATCTACTACTAGACACACTCCGTGTGAAGACCAAATTGTGTTTTTAATGTGAAAAAGTGGCAGGGATTATCAAGCAAAGAGCTGCTGTCAAGCTTGGGAAATAAAGAGGAAATGCGAATCAGTACCAAAGATGATGTGCTAATAAACGGAGCTCTTTTTTAACTAAGGATGTAGAGGGCATTATTATGGCTAATATGCCTTTTTGATTACTGGCTGATTTTAATGAAAAGACTGCTGCGTACAGAATAAGGTAGCTGCTTCATATAAATGTGTGTAATAAAACGGCTTCATTTTATTTTTATGGTCAACATTTGGAAATTAGCATAAAATAGTGACAGAAGTGTTTAGTGTGTATAATTTATCTGTCAGATAGGAGGAACAGTGATGTGTGTATTCCTGATGTATCTCAGCTGTGACCAGGGTTGCCAGATCTGCATCATAAAAGGCTGCCAAGATTACCAGATCTTCATCAGAATCATAAACAGGATTTAAACACAAAGTTTCACTAAAAAAATATATATATATTTTTGAAGTAGTCATTCTTCTCCTCAGATTGTGAAGGTAATATTGGCGTCACAATGCTACAATTAAAACGGGACAGTATGAGATGTCAGGCAAGAGGATAGGAATCACAATAACAGACAATTAAAAATATGTTTATGAAAGGTGTTTGCAAGGTGAACAAAATCCAATGCAAAACTGGATGCCACTAATTCTTCAATTAGATCAGGTGCAGTTTCCTTATATCCATATTCCTTTATCCGTATTTTTTCTAACTGGCTGGGAGAGATAGGAGCACTTTAAGTGCTGTCACATGCAAAGAGCATTAAAACCCATATGGCACTTTTGTACATAACACAACATGATTTGTATGCACAGAATGTGGCATGATAACACCTAAAACTGGGCACTTACAGCTTAATACATCATGCTGTAAGCTTTTCCCTGTAAAGTCTACTTTTGGATGAAGTGGTAGCGTGATCATGTAGCACGCCTCCATCCATTTCATGCTCTCTTAAACAGTATGTTTGTGCATGTCTTCTTCAATCTGACCTGCAGTTTTGGACAAGGGTTAAAATCTTCAGAATACTTTGAGATATCCATCAAAGAAAATATTGTTTCTTTTTTTTTAAGCTATTTGTCTTGTCAAAAGAGCTGGCTAGTCTGAACCTCCCAGCAGATAAAACCTTGTTTTAGGCTAAAATGCAGCATTATACAGTAATCTTTACAAGACTCCCCTGGACACTATTAAACCACATTCTTTGGGTGACATTCAAGTGATTAATTTTAGCCAGTAGGAAGAAAAATACCAGCATCTCTCGCCTCAAAGCAAGCACAGGTGTGTGGGGTGAACGCATGTGTGTTTTATTTCCAAGGACCTGCTTCATCACTGAATGTTTGATTTATTATTTTATTATTTTTTTTTATGAATGTGGAGTGGATGAAACGGACATGTGGTAAAATTGCAAAACCACCCCAAAGCATTAATAATCAACCACAGTATTTTCACTTTGAGTGCTTTACTTTCTCTGCTGATGGCGGTCATGGACAAAAAGGTTTTGATTGTTGTTTCATTTAACCACAACACACAATTTTGATTGCAGCTCCAATGGCGCTTGATTAAATCCAGACGCTGCATTTTGCTCTGTTCAGCTGTTCTGAGGAAGTGCCCCTTCCTTGAATGCAAACTGTGTTTTGTTATGAAGATGGCACCCGATATTGAAGTAAGCTCATGTGTTGACTTTATGAAAAAAGTGTTTTAAAGTGTGCTTACAGGTAGTTCACAGCTTTGTTCTTTCTTATAAGTGTTACCTGACTGTTGTGGATTAACAGCCCAATGCATCTTTTGTGTTGAAAGTTCTGTTTTCACCATGGTGATGGATGAAAAAGGGATTTAACAGGGTGTCAACATTGCATTTTCAATGGAGAAAAAAAATAAAGAAAAAAAAGAGGATGATTTTACACATAATAGAACATTTTCCCAGACGAATGGAGAGCTTTGGAATGTTTTAAATATATTTAGGGGTGTCACTTTTTTTTCAGGCACATATATATTAGGTGTTCTTTACAAAAAATCATTTTCACAGTCCAAAGACATGCAGGTGTGTGTGTGTGTGTGTGTGTGTGTGTGTGTGTGTGTGTGTGTGTGTGTGTGTGTGTGTGTGTGTGTGTGTGTGTGTGTGTGTGTGTGTGTGTGTGTGTGTGTGCCCTGTGATAGATTGGCACCCTGTCCAGGGTTTACCTTGCCTCATGCCCTAAGTCTCCTGGGATAGGCTCCAGGCCCCCAAGACCTTGTATAAAGGATGAAGTGGTGTAGAAGATGAAATAATAAATGAATGAACAGTATGAGGATGGATGTTGATAGAGAAATAGTACTCCATTTGTTTAAATAGTAATTGTGAATAATTGACTGTGTAAATGTTCCCAATTTTGACAGAATTTAACAAAAATATTGAATATATATATTGTGTGTGTGTGTGTGTGTGTGTGTGTGAGAGAGAGAGAGCGAGAGAGAGAGAGAGAGAGAGAGAGAGAGAGAGAGAGAGAGAGAGAGAGCTCAAAAGAATGTGTTCAATTAATCCGTTGACATGGATCACTAGAGGAACAATTTATTTATGTACTTACTGTACTGTATTTGTGTATGTATGTATGTATGTATGTATGTATGTATGTATGTATGTATGTATGTATGTATGTATGTATGTAAAATATGGACCAAAAAATTTAATCCATGACTCATCATACATTATCATCATCAGCAGCAGCAGCAGAAAAATAAAATCATAGTGAAGGTACTGTATATAATGAATAATTAAAATATAATTAACAAATGATGAATAGAAAATAACACCAACAATAAAACCAAAATACAAACAAAATAAAATAAAATAAAATAAAATAAAATAAAATAAAATAAAATAAAATAAAATAAAATAAAATAAATAAAATGTGCCAGTGTGAATAAGCCAGTTGGTAATGGTAATGGTAGGTGTTTCATTTGAATTTAAACCACTTTATGAACATTATTCTAAGGTTTAAGGCAAGAAAAAAAAAAACTTCAGAGATTGATTATAGGAATTTACAGTGAACCTGCCTCAGCTGATTGAAGTGATCAGGATGGGTTATGCAGTTTTAGTTTTACATGTACAGAATGCTCTATCATTAGCAAAACGTTGCAATGAAAACTAAACCCAATAAGTAGGCAATTGACAACAAAATGAAAAATGTCCATTTTAAATCACTGTGTAATAGATATTGTGTTAAGAAAAGGACAGTGGGCACTCACATGTGAATAAACAAAGTGCACAATTAGAAGTCAGCTGTGCAAAATGTGGACTAAATACCTTGCCTGCTGTAACTACGCATGCCTTGGAAGAAGCTGTTTGATGATATGAAATGTGTGATATGAGAGATAATCGATATAATTGTTCATTTCAACCTATGAATGAATGAATGAATGAATGAATGAATGACTAAACGAATAAATAAATAAATAAATAAATAAATAAATAAAGCAAAGTAGGTTCAAAAACAAAGCTCACAGGCCCACTGATTAAAATCTAATTATTCTCTGTCATTATCTTTGCAAAGATGGTGTGCAGAAGTCAGGGAACAGTCCATTTCCTCCTTGGCATTTGATATTTGCATAGGAGGTGAAAAACAATTAGAACCATGGGGATTGGCCATATTAGCCCGATCCCTCAGAAATGAATTTATTACCTGCCGACTGCTTAATTGATTCCGTGTGACTGCATTCTCTTAGAAGTTGATGTGGTTTTAATGTAAATACGGCAAGCTACCACAACAAGAAATAAAAAAAATAACTTTCCCATTTCCTATGTACAGTGCAATATCAATTACATCGACCAGTGCAGTCAGGATAGGACTGTATAATGATGTTTTAGGGATCTAATACATTAATTCCTTACATCTGTTCTGGTTTGTGTGTATTGAGCTGCTGCATGTACGCTTAATGCAAAGCTTTTGATCACAGAATCGCTCCTCAGCTGCATGTTCCCGAAAAAAAGAGAGCCTCTCACTATTGGCAGCATGAGGCTAGCAGGCTACGAGAAAATACCAAAATAATGTGTCACTGCCCTACGGACATACCCTTGTCCTTTTCATTCTCTTTGTGCTAGAGCAACAATGCAGACAAAAGCGGAGTGATTATGCACTACATCATGATGGGACAACAGTGGTCATGGAGAAGGATAGATGAAACTACCCAGGGAAATTAAATCTCCACTTGGGAATGTTCTAGTTTGTATGGGGCATTGTGTGGTGTGTGTGTGTGTGTGTGTGTGTGTGTGTGTGTGTGTGTGTGTGTGTGTGTGTGTGTGTGTGTGTGTGTGTGTGTGTGTGTGTGTGTGTGTGTCCAAAGTTCTAAACTCTAAAAGTTTCCTGGACCCCCCCACTACTCTTCATGATTCTTCACAAGACAGAAGCAAAACAAAAATTAAACACAATATAATTTGTTGTTAGTTTCAGTGATGCATTCAGAGATATAACAATGAGTGAATTTTTTTTGCAGCTTGCACTGCATTGTCATGCCGATAAAAAGAAAAAAAAAAGACAAAAAAAAAAAACATTTGTCATCTGAAACAGCAAAAAATAAAAACCCACACACATTAGTGATTCTCAATAATGATCATCTGACTTGACTGAATTAACACAATTAAGGTCCATTTTCACCAGCATTTCTGGTTGAAATGTACAACTCCAAGACCAATTACATCATTAGCGCCAGATGTTCCCGCAGCTGTATTCATACTGACAGCAGTACAGAGGGTTAAATTAACGACATTAATTGAACAATAAAGCTCCCGACGAGCCTCCAAATGGCTGTAGATTAAATCAAAGTCAAGCCTTGGAAAGATGATTTTCCCCAAACGGATGGCGGCCATTTATCTATATACGATGAACAGCTGAGAAAATATTGGTTTAATTCTGTGTGCAACTCTCATAGACATAGTTCCTATGGGAAATGAAGTATTTTTCTTTTCATTGTGACATCACAAATGCATCAAGATGCAATGTGTTAGAATGATAGTACCGATCAGAATTACTGCATTAGCTCTCTTAAACTCTTCTATGACTCTTACTAGCACTATCATTAATACTAATACTTTTTAGTACCATACTAGTTTAAATTAATAGTATTCTAGAATTTTTCTACGACTCCACATCTGAAACCTGATAATGCCAAAGATTTAACAAACTTTAATAAGTAGTATCACGGTACAAGCCAGAATTAAATTTTTAATATAGGTCCAAAAATATCACCAGGGAGAATATTAGTCCTCATTATTCACTGTCTTTAAGAGTTTCTTTAAAACTTTTATGCTGTTCCCTGTCTTACAAAGTTAGAATATCACAGAGGTTAATTGAGAAGACAGCACTGCATCTGTTGCCCTCTCATTTCAAGTTCGGCCGAGTGAATGACCCTAATCTTTTAACTAAGTTTACATCTTTCACTATGGAGAAACGTCGCTTTGCATCAATTAGCCGAAACAATCCCTTTTCTAATAGATATCAACACTTACACACTTCGGGAAAATAAGTTGGTCGTCTTATTAATATAAAAACTTGGTGTTACAGATTTTAGATATTAGGTCAGATTTTAAATATTATTGAGTAAATGAATGAATAAATAAATAAATAAATAAATATCTGCATATTTTAGTAATAGACATGTATTAGTCTCATGTATATGCAACATAGAGCGCATAAATGTTCCATCTCTATGATATGCATAATCCAAGCATTTTTGGAGAAGAAGATTTCTATTAAAATGCAGACTGCATGTTTGAGATTACTGCCAGATGCCACAGGGAGCTAATGATGTTAATTGTTTTATCCATAGCAGTTATGGGAGATATGGCACACATTACAGTAACAGGTGCAATGGTGATACGATAAAGAGACGCTAATGCTGCAAGCCAGCCTCTCCTCAGCTCTCGTCACTGTTGTCTGTGTTGTTTTATCTGCCTTGTCATGTTTGATCTTGTATGGATTACTCTTTCATGCATTAAACCTTCAAGTGGTAATGGTATTCAAGCTGATTAATGTAAATGCTGAAGAACGAAAAAAAAAAGTGAAGGCAAGTAGTAATGTCCCAAATGTCTGTGAATTCTTGTCTTTTTTTCAGCAACATCAGTAGAGCTTACAATTAGTCTCAGCTACTTCATACAGTATTTGTGCTGGACTATACAGTATCTATACAATTTATTAATTTTATTATTTATTCATTGCACAGGCTTTATTTTTGTTTGTGTTTGGATGCTATTTGCATTTTTTTTGCATTTCTATCAAAATGTACAGTGCATTTTGTTCCATTTTTCATAAATACAATGAAATCTTGACTAGGCACTTAATAAGGATGAATGCATTCACTTGTTTCGGTGGTTTGTGCTGCGTTTTGTGGCTTTTCTGTGGGATTGGGCTGGACAGGCTGATCTTTGGTCTTCTTTGGCATGAACAAGCCTTGTGTGCTTGTTATTCAAATGTTATTCAATTCACCTGGTGGTGATGTTAATGTCATGGCTGATTGGCGTATCTTTTATTTACTGTATAATGATCATTGCATTTCTATTAAGTTATATGTTCTTCACTAAGCTTTACACCAAAACAAATGTGATTTTCATCAATGAACTTAAATTACATTTGATTTTCAGCAGGCTATTGCACATTCCCAAATTCTATATTAAACCTACCACCATGATGGACATAATGCTATGTTTACCATTGGACCACTGGACACCCCTGTAATTTACATCCATTTGACATTTTAAACAAATTGCCTATCCATAGCAGGCAAAGACATATAAATGACAGAAAATGGCTGATCAAGTGGTTCCAAATACCTCCAAATTACCCGGTGGTTTTGGGGTAATGACAACTAGGCTATGAAAATAACAAATGCTTTTAAAACAAAGTACTATGTCCTCTTCACACTAAACATCAAACAAACAAACAAATAAAAAACATCCTGAACTGTTTAAAGAACCATTAAAGGTTGTAAGCTGATTATTTTATCTTCAGAAAAACTCTGCTGCATGATTTTACGGATTTGTTACAGTATTTGCTTTATTTACAAATACACATATAATTTATAAGTGAACTGAATACTCTTAAAACTCATGTAAAATTATTATAATGTACAGTATGAAATGACATGCATGCAACATGGTCACATAAATTATAATCTTCCAAACATAACCAGGTTAGACCACATTCATTTGTGTCCGCCTACAAAAACCCTTCACAAGGTCATATTACATTTTTCCCCTACTATATATTGTAAATAATAATAATAATAATAATAATAATAATAATAATAATAATAATAATAATAATAATAATTCTGGATACCAACAAACAATGTGGCCAAGTGCTACAGAATTATACGTTTTTAAGGAATCCACATCAGTCTCACCACCTAAGTTAAAATTTACTTTGCAGAATTGAAACTATAATATATCATCATCTCTTCACACCATTGATTTCCGTCCATGCTAACATCACTCTTGTCTGTTTTGATGATGATGTGCAGATTATTCCTCATCTTTCAGAAATAAGTATCCCAGAGCTGATGGGCTGTCATGCCACTCAGTGGAACATCAAGTTGAAATTGTCAAATAAGTATTCCTTTATCATTATTTTAACGCACTGGATTGAAAATGAGCAACGTCATTCTTTTTTAGGGGTTAAACTAGTGATAGTTTACAAATAAAATATTTTACATTCACGATTAATTACTGATCTTGTACATATCTTTTGAACATCACTAGTTTACTTTGTTTCTCTTTGTTCCTTTTTTTTTTCATCTTTTGTTTTCACTTTGATGATGACAACACCATCACATTTCGCAGCCGATAAAAGCCATGTCACTTCTACAACCCTTCATTTCTTCTGATTCCCAAGCAGGCAAAAAGAGCCCCATTTGATAACAGCAATTCTAGAAAGGTCACAGGCATCAGGAAAATAGGACGAATGAGCCAGGGGGTTTTAAAGTTGTATTAATGAGAGTCCCTTACTGGCACATCCTCTCTTAGGTCAGACCATCACCTAAAATGATAAAGATTTATCACAAGAAGGCGAGCTGGTCAAAGCTTTCTCTTATCTCATGCCATCGCTTTTATGAAAGCAACCACTGTCAAGACCCACAGTGGATGAAAGCTGATGCATCGCTGTTATAGACCAGAGGAAGAAGGAAGGATCCCCAAAGTCTGTAAATATTTTATGCAATATATTTTGTACTCTTTGAGAATTTTTAAGAGGAAGTAACCACATTATGCTCGACTTTGAAGATACTCTGAAGAGGTAGCATACATAAAACAGGAAATGACTTCAGATAAGAAATGGTCTTTCTCATGGGATCTGGCTTTGCAATTCAGATTCAAGAAGAGCAAGTGAAAGTCTTGCTTTGAGACAAAACTCATGTTCCTTTAAAAAGCTTGGTCATGCCCTATGATGTTCTGGTTCTGTAGGTTTTTCTGTTTTTATTCAAAGTTCAATCAATGGTTCCTGTGATTTTAGCTTTTAACAGTTGAGTACAACATTGTATTCATTCTACGTTACAAGACAAATAATGTATATCGAACACACTTTATAAATTACACAGCCATTGGTATGCTGTATTGCAGAGGATTTATAGCCACGTGTATATAATGAATGGATTTTTCCAGACGCTGGGGACATACAGCATAGAATGAATCGGTACTTGAGATCTACTGTGCTGTCATGTAGACACAGCAGAATTCAGACTCATCATAAACTCATCATAAAGGTGTCACAAGCGATTACAATAGCTTTTGCCACGGCACAGGACTTTGCCTAAAACCGACACAGGTTGTCAAAAAATGGTCATGAAGTACCAAAAAATAAAGAGAAATAAAATACATATATTTTTTATTTTTATTTTTAGGAACTCAAAATCTTTTCTTTCTTAAAACATTTGTTCGTTGATAAGTGAATGCTAATGATACTCAGAAATTAATAATGGCTTTTCAGGGCACTGGGAAAGGTACTTGACTGCTAATTATTTTAAAGTCGCTTGCTTCTGCTTTGTTCGGAATTTTACAGATGTTTAGTCTAATTAACAGTTTCTCTCCTTTCATTTATACGAAAACGAACCAATGTCTGTTTTAATGTCAGTTAATTGCCACTAAAGTAATAAAGGTAAACTCCCGATAAAGTCTGCTCCTCTGATTAGCATGGCCACTGGCTTTCCTCTGCTTTTGGCATATCAGTCATCTTCCGTGCTTAGTTATGTATTCATCCACACTAAGTGATCTTTATTTTGTGTGAGGTAGGCACCCTACGGGCCATGGTTAAAGCCATAAATCCATTGTTGACATGGCAACCATTAAATCTGAATTTCTGGGGTTTGGAGTGCGGCTGTCGCAGTATGATAAAACGTGTGAATGCAGTTTCACACGGCAATTCAAGCAGCAACTGTTGTGTCTACAAGCTTCACTCTCTCAGAGGGGAAAACAGAAGCTCATGCTGGAAACACGAAATGAATGAGGCTCTCTGACAAAGATGAAAGGTTCTGCTGCAATTTCTGCCTACCTAATCCAAAAGCTGAGTGAGAGATTTTGGCTGTGGTGATATGGGAGTGATATGGCTTTCAATTCATAACTGATGTTCCCCCATCCCCACCTCCCCATTTCAGAAATGGGTCATTGTATCCAGTGCAAAATCAGCCCACTGAATGAATGCACAGGAGAGGAAAAAAAAAAGCATTCAAAATCTAAGATAATAAATGCATTGTCTTGAGATAATTGTAGTATAATGCATAAATCGTGGCTAATGTCCAGCAAGGAGCTTTATAATTCAGACAATATTCAACAATTTGACACACTGGAGACCAGGAGGCACCTGCAGAATTACTAATCGTGAGTGGGACCTGGCACACAAACACTTCCTTTCTGGACACTAAGAAAGAAATAAAACATGACAGGATATTTTTTTGGGAGGGAATCCTACCACAATGGGATTATGTTATGTGGCCTGACATGGCGAATACCAATGTAATTTGCTAACTATTAAAATGTTATGGCTAATTGTTTAGAATAACTTTCAATATTGCAGAATGTCCACAAGTTTGTTCACTTATACTGTAGAAGATATAAACAGATATTGTGTCAGCATGCTGTCTTAGAGAAAACTGACCAAGCTTCAGGGTGGAGTCAGGGTTAAGCACTGAGCCATCATGAAGTTAACACATTAAGACTCAATCAATCAATCAATCAATCAATCAATCAATCAATCAATCAATCAATCAATCAATCAATCAATCAATCAATCAATCAAAACCTAAAAATGGAAAAATGAACAATAAAGAAATGAAACAAGGGGAGTAAGGGGAGTGAAGAGGTCAGGTGGTCCATTGGCAAAGTCGATGTGTGTTGAGGGTATGTGTGTATGAAGGTGTGGTTCCTAAGGTGGCAGTCAAGGGTCAGCAGCGGCCCCCACTTGGCATGGCTCCCAATTTTGTGGATTCTCTTAACTGGTTTGAACCTTAGGTTAGACAAGCGGACAAACAATCATTAGCAAGCACCCAGGATACTGTTTTGATGTTTGACAGTCCTTTTATCGAGCAGTTATGACAACAGAACAATGAGGGGAAGTGCAGTGCCAGATGTGGCAAGTTATATGGTGCCCTGCCCACTCAGCACGTGTAGTGTAGTTGGCCTTTTATGCTGAGCATGCACTTTCCTTTTCATTATAATGGTGAGCGCAGAAAGTATGGATGAATAAAAAAGCTGGCTATATGCCCACCATCACAGATGTTTAACAATATGTGTCACACAGTATATGTCCAACACCCCATCTCTCCCATAAATTATCCCTATAAGTAGGGCCTATAGTACTGAAATGAGGAAGAGCAGTCGCCAAAACCCACGTTCAAAACCAGTCATGGAAGCACTCTGAGCAAGAAAACACATATCACAATGTTTTGTCATCTTAACCAACACTTTGTCTCTTTAGTAATGGTAAAGTAGGCAAGTCATTCTGAATTGCCTCTGAACCGTTTGTGTTGATTCTACCATGAGCTACAAAGCAACCTAGCTCCTAACAAAAGGCAAAATCCAAAATCCGTCTCTAACCCCTGATCAAGGGCCCTACTTGGTATGTTGAACAAAGCATTGTACATCCTACATAGTGCACTAGATTTCCATTCAACCCCAGAAAGTTAGCTGATGTTCTAAAGTGGAAGAAGTAGAAATATAATGAGAATCTTATGGGATGTACAGCACTGAACACCACCTCCATGGTTTATTCTTCTCACCTTTTGGCTAATTGTTGGTACCTAAGGATATGTGTTGGTGGAGCAGAATAACTGGTTAAATAAACCAACAAATCATAATCTGATAATAATAAATATTAAATTATATCAGCATGCCTGGGAAATCTTCAGCACTTGGGCTGTGCCCTTGAGCCTTTGGGCACATACCAGCCGTGATGATATTGCTTATCACATTACACAACAGTTCTGACTGAGTAATCTGACTTGAGAGGCATTTTCTATATGGTGATAATGGATGATAACAGCACTGTTAACTGAACTATACATGTATGCATCATGTATAATGTATGCATCAGCCTGCGTCGCTGGTGTTTTAAGTGTCTAATTTCACCAACTATCAGACACATCATGAGTAAAGGTAGTCCAGTACAATCTTCAGTACTTACTGTAGCAGAGAGATGCTGCCTGCCAAAACCCACATTCAATTCCAGTCATGGAAACCATTTCAGCAAGAAAACACATGATAATGTTTCGTCATATTAAACAACACTTTGTCTCTTTAGTAATTTCTTCTAAGCTGTTCTGAATTGTCTCTAAACAGTTTGTGTTGTTTTATTTATGCCTACGGCCAGCTACAGAGCCAACTAACTTCAAAAACAAGGCTGCATGCCAAATCCCTCTCTAACCTACAGTATAATAAAATGCACTGTATGGAATGTGGAACAAGTAATTGTACACCACAGCACACTAACTTTCGATTTGGATTCAACCCCAGAACCTGGAAGTTAATGTAGCTGATATTCTAAAGTGGACTAAGTGGAAATATAAAGAGAAACTTACAGGGTTTACAGGATTGTCCACCAACTCCACGGTTTGTTCTTGTTGGTAGGGATTTAAAACTACTGTACTTCCACCCCTATTAATTACACTCATTGTTGGTCGCTAACTGTCAGTCATTAACTCTGCCATTTGCAGTTAGTTAGTTCCACCAGTTTCAGAAAGGTATGTGTGGATTAACGATATGCGTGTTAAATAAACAAACAATCTAATCCGTTGATGATAAATTGTTCTTGTTATAATGTTGTACGAAAGCAATATCACACTCGAGTTCCAGCTGTTCCCTATGACCGCATCACAACCATGGTGATATTCAGCACACCACCACCCCTTTCCTATTATATTGTTTATTTAACACATGGTATTACACCTACTGTATCATACGATAGTTAAACGATCACTTCACTATTTCTCTTGTTGCATACAATATACTGTACAGTCCAGTATGCGTGTATCTTTTTAACTGACAAGCCTTAATGGCATCTATAAACAAACCAAACTTCAAGGTCATTATTTGCATCACAGTGCTTTTGAGTGAGCATATATATATATATATATATATATATATATATATATATATATATATATATATATATATATATATAATAAAATTTCATTTAAAGCTGTCTTATTCAACTGCAGTCACACTGCATATACTGAGTAATTAACATTCATCTGAAGCCTTCTTACAAATGGCAACTCAAGCTGAGCTAAGTTTGGAACTGAAGGCAGCTGTTCAAATTTACTGATTAAGCTAGTGGCCCCTAATCCAATGCTTTGCATATTTTTGTGTTTTCTCTGAATGTTGAATCCGCCTCATGAAGGACTTGGTAATTAGCAGATGAGTTGAATCAGGTGTGTTAGATTTAAGATTGCACAAAAATGAAAGTCAAAACTGCTGACATCACCACACAGTCAATACATACATGCTGATCAAACCCAGCCTCTATAATAATACTACTAATAATATTCTATAATAAGTCATACACTTAATAAAGAAATCCTACGGAAATATCAAGGTTATGATTTCCAGGTTTGTGTAAACTCACAAAGTTTAGTGAAGCAGTCTATACGTTGCAAAGGTGCAACTCATCCTTAAGACAGACAGACTAATCACTGGTAACATATGCAGGGTTGTCTAGGTTAATAATGAAGGAGACCATGATGGTGTGAGCTCACAGCCTCTGTAAGATGGGCTTCCAGCTGGATCTTGTGAGGTACCTTGGAGACCCTGGAGTGCCCGATGAGTTATCTGCACACCACTGAAGCAGATATTTGCACTGTTTTCAGTCATCTTGCAGACTATAAAAATCATGTTTGTCTTAGAAATGGGTTTTGTCAGTGAACACGCAGCTGGGTTGGTCAATCAGATCTCGAAAACGTTCAGACTTTCCAACAGGAGTCGTTCTAAACACAGACACTGCCTGTTGGGAAATACATCCGGATTAAAGGGCCTGAAAGATTGAAAAAAGTAATTTAAAAAATAATGGGCTTTTTAATGACTAAACCTTAGGGACACACAGATGTGCTCTTTGTTAATTTTCACTTGTATAATGTAAAATTCCGACTGCTTAATTACTCAAGTATACACAAAGAAACTGCTTTTAACAAAGCAATTATAGGGGATAATCTATGCATTTTGCTGCAGCGTTTTGCAAATAGTCCCTACATCATGGACAAACTTGCTTCTTCTATTTTTTTTAATAATCTGTAAATAAACAATGAACCAGAACCATATATATATATATTTTTTTATTAAATCATACTTTTTTTTTTTTTTTTGTCAAACAAGCTACTAATTCATCACTTTCTGTGCCATTAGTGAATGCTACCTGGTCCCAATAAACAGCAATAAAAAGCTACTAGAACCATACGAATGCTCCTTTGTTAAAAAAAAAAAAATTGTTGAGGGCATGTTAGATGTTGACACTGGTCACATCATTGCAACAGTAAGCATACATATTTTAATATGACTTATCAGCAATATTCTCAACATTATTAGCATTTTGCTTTTAGTAACTGCTTGATCCTGGTGGACCGGGTATTATGGTGGATCTGAGACCTATCCCAGGAACGCTATGCAAGTCAGGAATACACAGTCAACAGATCACCAGTCCATCACCAAGCACAATGTTTACACACACATTCAAATACCTTAGGGAAATTTAGAGTAACCCTGAACCTAGAGGAAACTCAACGAATTGGTGAAAACAGGTGAAACTCACACAGACATCAACACAAGTTGAGGATTTAACATCATATTTTTATTTCTTTGAACTTTTGTAATACTCCTAAAGAATTGTACAATAAGCCTTGTGTGTAATATTTCAGTTATTGTATTTGTTAGACACAGTATTCTGTTTCTAATGTACTGTAAATTTGTACACTTTGATTATGTTGCAATGTTTTGACCAATTTTTATATTAAAATCATTTCTCATGCTCCCAAATCCACTATGTCACAGAGTCCTGGAATATGCCCATGCTATCAGAAAGGAAGAACTCTGTAGAAGTGATAACCTGGTCATTCAGTACATTCAGGTCTTCAGCTGACTTGATTTCTTTGCCACATAACACTGGAAATGCTCTTACTCTGACTAGTACTCAAAGCTGTGCTGTCTATTGTCTTTTTTTTTTTTTTAATACAACTCCATTAAACCTAGATTTTCTTTTTTTCTGGCCACACAAAGTTCATGTCTCACCAACATTTCTCTTAAAAACACTACAGTATTAGGACATTAATGTAATTAGAATCATGAAAGCTTTAAAAGGTATGTGATCGTTTAAGTTGCTGCACGTTCTAAAAAACAAAACAAAGTGGTTGTCCCTTTGACCAGCAGAGCAGTGATTTAAAAAAGATCATAAAAAAAGAAAGAAAAAAAATTATCAAACAGAAGGAAAAACATAGACAGATTGACTAAATTCAATGAATTGGCATTGATTTCTTCCATTTTGGACATTACTTACCCACTTTAGGTCAGGGGTAGCGCAGTGGTTAAGGCATTAAACTATGGTTTGGAAGGTTCCCACGACATTAAAGTTGTCCTTGTTGGGCCCTTACAGTTACTGCTCAGATGTATAATGAAAATGCAAGTTGCTCTGAATAAGGGTGTAAACTAAATGTAAATTTATTTTTTCTTTCCATATCATTTTAAAAATCCATGTGTCTAAGTGACCACTGCTACTGATGATGATACGACACAGCCTTGGATGTAACACCCAATTAAACTTTAACTCCAAGCAAAACAGAGAAATTAAAGAAAAATAACTTAACAATAGCTTTTGGCTTTCCTGTGATTTCAGAGTATATATACACATGCATATGACACACATGCACCGAAGGAGGCAATGCTGACATTGTTATTGCCCTTTAAGATAAAAAAAATATCATTAGGGAACATCTCTCCTGACATTCTCTGTTGATTCCTCTCCACCCCCCTACTCTGAAGAATCAATAGAAACCCAAGACCAGACAGCATAAAGTGTGCTGCTTTGAGCCCGCAGGAAAAGCAGCAAAACAGCTG
Source organism: Clarias macrocephalus (assembly GCA_011419295.1). Lineage (NCBI taxonomy): Eukaryota > Metazoa > Chordata > Actinopteri > Siluriformes > Clariidae > Clarias > Clarias macrocephalus. Next base: position 65,255 of record JAAGKR010002357.1, read on the forward strand.
TTGGTAAATATCATTACAATATTGCATGCTTTATTGCTGGTTTAATGGTGACACATTTGATGTCTGTGCTCAGAGGACATTAACATTTAGAACAATCAATATAACTTCTGGTTGCAGATTTCATGAGGCACATTTCCTTGTGAGAGTGGGATGTGTGAAAGGCTGGAGGAGAAATGAAACTACTGTAATGGATACTGCATGGCTGAGCATTTGGCAAGCTTGAGCAAAAGCCACAGTGAGTGCGCTGGTCATATTTTTGAGCTCAGTATGGTCAGTAGCTCTTGGATTGAGGGGATTTAGTACTTCGTGCTCATGTGGTAGATTCCATCAGTTTAAAGCTTTAGGTGCATTGGGTCTGACGGGATTAAATCTACAAATAACAAACCTATGTCTTACTTAAGCACAATGAATAAGCATCTCTTAATCTACTACTACTTCTACTACTACTACTACAAATAATAATAATAATAATAATAATAATAATAATAATAATAATAATAATAATAATAATAATACCACTCCTGGAACCATCACCTTATCGTGGTGGAGAGGTTTCCATGCCCTTATGAAGCTGGGAGCTGTTGTCTGAACCCATGTTCTCCAGGAAGGGCACTTTCAAGGCAAATTGGTTTCAGACAAGGGGCCAGACTAAGAATGGATTGAATTAAACCCTATGAAAAAAAGAGGAGGGAGAAAAGTGACCCTGCCCGGAGGAAGCCCAGGGCCCAAGTCCAGAGCCCGGCCTGGACAGAGGGCCCACCAACAAGCGCCTGGGGCCCAGCTGGGCACAGCCTGAAAGAGCAATGTGGATACCTATCCTCCCTCAACCCAAAAGGCCCAACACCTGCGAGAGGAACCGATGAGGTCGAATGCACTGCTATTTGTGAGGCAGTGAAGGCCAAGGGCTTAGACGTACCAGATGAGGCAGCAGAGGCTAGCTCTGGAGTCGTGGAACATCACTTTTCTGTGGGGGAATGAGCTAGAGCTTGTGTGGGAGATGGAGCATTATCAGTTACATCTGGTTGGGCTTACCTCTATGCACAGCCTCTGTTCTGAATACTGGACTCCTGCATAGGGGTTGGACTTTGTTCTTCTCCAGATTTGCCCAGGGTGTGAGGCACCAAGCAGGTTTGGGGATACTTCCCCGGCTGAGTGCCACAACATTAGATTGTCAGTGAATGAGAGGGTCACCTCTCTACGCCTGTGAGGCGGGGGGGTGGGGGTTGGGGAGGGGGGCAAGACTTGTGCTTATGCACCAAACAGCAGTTGAGGGTAATAGGCTTTGCATCAGGCCTCAGGAAGGGATTCCATAGTACTGCTGGGGGACTTCAACGCACATGTGGGCAATGGCCAAAATACTTGGAGCAGCGTAATTGGGAGGAACGGCCTCCTTGGTCTAAACCCAAGAAGTGTTGTGTTATTGGATGTCTGTGATAGCCATGGATTGTCCAATACTATGTTCAAGTACAGGGATGCTCATAAGTGTATTTAGCACTAGAGCACCCTAGTCTGATGGTGGTGAGTTTGGTCAGGTGGCCTAGGGAGGCCCCTGGACAGACCTGGCAAGCCCGAACGAGTATTGCAGGGGAATTGGGATGTCTAGGGGAGGCCCCTGTCCAAGAGGCCTTCAACTCCAAACAACTCAATGGTGGCAAAACCCTGGCAATGAGATCCATCCTAAATGTTAAAGGTTCTGGGTGTTGAGGGGCTGTTGTGTTTGACTGGTTGGGAATGTGCCCATTCAGTCTACATGTGTTTTGTGGATTTGGAAAAGATAAATCAGAGCAGTGGGGGCAATAGGTCACAAAGAAGAGGCCACGCGGCAGACCAAGGACTAGGTGGAGTGATTGTATTTCCAAAATAGCCCGGGAACACCTCGGGATCCCCCAGTGAGAGTTAGCTGAGGTGGCTGTGGAAAGGGAAGTTTGGTGTCCCTGCTGACCCGGGTGTCTTGTGACCCGATTTCGGATAAGCAGATTAAGATGGATGGATGGATGGATACTACTACTACTACTACTACTACTACTACTACTACTACTTATTGGACTTTAAACTTATATCTAACAAATGCCTTTGACAGACCATTTCTTTTACTTTTTAATACTTACTTTTATTATTTATATGTAGAACTTCTTAAAATCTTTTTTTTTGCATTCAAATGTTATTCCTTATGGTAAAATAAATGCAAGTTCAGATGGATGGATGGATGGATGGATAGCTAGATATGGACCAGAGTGAAACAAGTGCAGGTGATGACATATGATTGGGCTGGCAATTAGTATACTGGTGATGCTGAATGCCAAGTGGTTGAAACAGAGGTGGAAATGAGGTTGATGCGGAGGTTGTTACATAAACAACCAATTTTTTTTATTGTATCTTTAGGCACTTTGTAGCCTGTTGCAGTAAAACATTTATTGTAAGTATTATTTGTAAGTTTTATCTAAGTAATTTTATTACTTTTATCTTATGCACAGAATGATAGATAGATAGATAGATAGATAGATAGATAGATAGATAGATAGATAGATAGATAGATAGATAGATAGATAGGAAAGTTGTGCCTTTGAGATGCAAAATCCTGAAAAATATCCTCTTTTTTTTTTTTTTTTTTTTTTAAGAATTTACATTGCTAATTCAGACCTCATGCATTGCAGGCTGAGTGTCCCTTTCAAGAATAGAAGTCTTAGAGACACAAACCTGATGGCTGAGCCCCAGATCAAAGCATGGCCATGTCAAGCTTTCTCTTGCAGAGACACAAAGAGGACAGATGCATGAGAGCATGCATATTCTGGGATACATTTTCAGGTAGAAAGAGGCTTACAGTACAATTGCCTGATTTCCCTACCACTACAAGTGAAGAGAACTGCACTTAATTGCAACTAATTGGACTTTCAATGATGAGAAATGCTTTGAAAGTAAAATAGGTAACGCTTTTAAGCCACAAAGCCTGAGAGCCAACCAATGCATCGCTGACAAGGAATAAAATAAAATAAATAGTGCACCTAAAGCAACATTACATTTTTATATAAATTTGGTATTTTTTGTATCTATTTGTTGTTTTTATCTTCATCTTTTAAATAAAATAGACCTACCCTTTGTAAAGTTTTGAAGAGGGTTTGAAATTTTGAAAAAAATGAATTAATCCTCAGTGCTGCCAAAACACTTCAATAGAGGAACTATATGGATTAATGGCACTAGTTACACTAAGACCCAGGGCCTCTCCATCTCTTTTAATAGAGTCTATCAATTCATGTGTCAGCAATTGTGGGCGGTGAGATTGCTTTGAGTAAACGTTGTGCATACCTCACGACACTGTACTTCAGATATCATTTGGTGTGACTGACTGAAGTTATTAGCTGCATGTTTTTCTGTAATGTGTTATCTGAAATGACTCTAATGTGCGCATTTTCTTTTTGGAAAGGTACCACATGTACCACAATTGAGAATAGGAAAAGGTGCTGATGATTTTTAACCACCCATTAGGAGAATGAGCTAGACAATTCTGCGAGATGCCGCAATTTAAACCAAAGCAGGCCAACTTCCAGCGAGTCTGTCCACAGTGACTTGTTCTCAGATTCCCTATCTGCCAAAAGCAATCCACAACAAGAGCATTGGAAAGAAATAAAGATCACACTTTTTATTCAAAGTCTAAGATTCTTCACAGGCTTTCCTCCCAAGAGTTTAAGAATGATTCACCATTCATCAACAATCGTCCACAGCAAAGAACAAATGTGTACGATCCAAACCCACACTTTGTTAAATAATACCCCCTTGCTAACATATCACTGAATAGAGACAGTCGCATGGGATATGGTGAACAGGTGTGCTGTTGTCACTGAATACATGACTAAAAGGTGCCATCAACTCACTTCCTCCACTCCCATATGCATGCTGTCATGAACCCAAGGAAGTCAGCATGAGGTAACTTACAAAAGCAACCCGTGCATGCCCTTCTGTACCAACAGTAACCCACTGAATTGAAGATTTGTGCAAAGTTAAAATAGCAACTTAACTCTATTTGAAACCAATGGAAGTGAAAAACAAAAGGGAACAAAACAAAGCAAAAAAAAAAAAAATCTTTCTTTGAACCTATGCTCAAAGCAGCTTCCGATTTGTATTTTTAGTGAAATATTACATGGTCTATTGCTGTAGTAACCCATGTGCCTCAATGTTTGATGTGCATTCTTAGATGCCTTTCTTTCCACTATGGATGTAAAGAATGATTTGATTTGCTATAGAATCCCTATCAGCTTGAACCAGTCTGGCCATTCTCCTCTGACCTTTCTCATCAATAAGACATTTTTACCTGCAGAATTGTCCCTCTGTGGATTTTCCTCCTGCAATATTCTGTCTATACTTTAGAGAAGAAAATCTCAAGAGATCAAATGTTTGAAATATTCAAACCAGTCTGTCTGGCACCAACAAGCAGCCCACAGTTAAAATAGCTGAGACTATTTTTCCTTCGTCTGATGTTTGATGTAAGCACTAACTGAAGCTCTTGATGTGTATTTGCATGATTTAAAGCACTGCACTTGTGTCAGTTCATTGGCTCATTGGATAATTGCTTGACTGAGAAGGTAGACAGGTGTATCAAAATAAACTGGCTGGCAAGAACTACTTATTGATGTGTATCTGGGCTGTTTATACATATTTTTTATGCATGTCAGGCATACAGTACATCAACACTTAATTATTAAAATGTAGTATAAAAGGCAAGTAAGTAGTATCAAGCTGATTCAATAAATACATTCATATTTGAAAGGCAAAAGAATATACTGTACATCTAGCAAAAGCGTAATAATGTTTGAAGTAACAACTTCTGTTAGCACTGCAGGTTTTTGAGTGGCATGGGACACAGGGTTGGGCAGGAAATTTTTTTCCCTGTTTTTGTCCTTAATTTAGTCATATCTAGTTCCCGTCGCATCACTAGGGGACTCCCACATCAAGGCTACTACCAATAAATCAGGGAGGGTTTCCTCCGAACCATGTAAACTGCTCGCTCACGCACCGTTGGCGGTGGTGGTGGCATAGCACAACACATTTGGACGACAGTGCTATTCAACTTACAGACACACATGATGATACAGCGTCACCCGGGAATCAAACTAGCGATCTCCGGATGATAGGGTGCACCACACCACTCGGGGGCCCAGGGTGGGGCTTTTTTGACTAGTGCATCCCATATGTGCTTTATCAGATTGAAATCTGGAGGCCGGGTGATGGTCTTTGGAGCTTTGCCTGATGTGCACTATGCATGAATAGTTGTGGTGCAGTGGATGTTCTAGTGCCTTTCTACTGTGGCCAGCATTTCACTGATTAGTGCTGCATTAGCATTTCTTTGGTCCCCACTGACATGGGTGTGCCTATAATCCTGTCAGCAGTTTGCTGGTAGATACTGTTGTTCAGTTCACTTGACAGTGGTGTTAATGTTATGACTGATCGGTGCATTACATAAGGTCCATTAATCAACCAATATTCATAATAGAGAGAAAATAAAGGTTTTGTTTCCCCCATCCATATTTCTATGTTTGGTGTTAGTCTGTTAAAAAATAATTTGATACATAAATAAAACTTTATTCACTTGAGGAGAAAATACAATTTTATTTTCATTATTCTAATTTATTTATGACATTTTGTTCATTATTTTCAAAAGCTGTTAAAGTGCATAGCTACTGTATCACCCTAGCAACATTCAACTGATGATGTGTACAGAAACTCTTGAAGCTTTACAATGCCCAAAACTGAGAACACTTCAGTTGGTTGCCTTCAGTACAGACACACAAAGCGTTCCAGTTGACACAAGTAGATAAAATAATAACTTCTCTAAATTATTTGTTTATTTATGCCACCAAAAATGAAAGTTTCATACCTATTCAATTATGGAATCTAAACAGTATTTATTTTATCTCTAAGTTTCAATTGGATTTAACTTGATGGAGCTTACTAAATTCCTACTGACACAGCAAAATCACAGAACCACCTCACCATCTCCAAAAGAACAGTTCTACTAAAATGTGCACATTTCAATAGGCACAAGGTAGAAATGATAATTACATAAAACATAAATGCTCAAAATATCAGATAAGGTAATGGTTAAGAGCACAGTGAAGCGGCAAATTGATAATAGCAGGCATTCTGGCGACAATAATAGAAACCTTTGGTTTGTTATCAATACCTCCAGAAGTGAAACCAGTCACCTTGTTAGTACAACCATGAAAGCCTTGCGTGTAAAGCTGCACTGTGTACTGCCCAAAAGTGTAAGATACCCTATGATATACTGCTGAGTGGAACTTTTATGTCTATTGCTGTGGTACATTTCCTCCTGAACCTTAAGGAAATGCCCACAGCAAGAAATGCAGTAGGCACAGAGATCCTACAGACAGCACTTCAACCTTAGCGACAGTTAGTGGCAAATCACTGCTGCACAGATGAGGTGACAAGTTGGTTGGCTCAAATGCCATTGTCAGAGCTCACTTTGCCAGCTGCCATTGGTACTTGGACAAGTCTTTGGCTCATAGGCCCAGGAGGCATTAAATGATCGCATACGAGACATCCAATTTCTTTTAGATGCTTGTTTGCACTGGCACATTGTTCCTGCCGAGTTAGGTTCCAAAGACTACAGCAGTGGGTAGAGGGAGCTTCTCTCCACAACTGGAGCATTGGGGTTTGATAACAACAGACCAGTGGCTACTAAACACAATGTCCACAGGGTATCATTAACAGTTTCAGCATCAGCCACTACCACAAACATGTGTCTGCACCAAACCCTAAGCCAATTTATTATACTGGTAGAAATGCATTCACTACTAGAAATATTTCTGTAGAAATTCAGAAGACCTGCTCAAATAATAAAATGAAAATAATGCTCAGACCAGAGAATCTGCTGGTCCATATTGTACACATATACAGTAGTACCAAATGAGCAAATAGGATGAGGGATGAGGGATGAGGGAACCAAAATGAGGTGCATTTTTTGAGTGCATGCTTAGCTATTAAGGCATTAATGACTGCACCGCACAAGGTAAGACACATACTCCACAAGGTATAATGGTACGCTGTACAACTAATTATAACAGTCAGTTAAGCAGTTAAGCACAGATGCCTCTGCAATGCCCCAAACTATTCAAGTATGGGCTTTGCTCCAGATTTTCCTCAGAATGTGATCTATATGGGTTTATTTACAACAGTTGCCTTATTAGCCAAAGGAAGATGCAGATATTAAATAAACTGTAATTAATACAGCCATTTTCTTAGCCATTACTGTATAGTGACAGTGATTTCACCACCTACGTTCATTTAGAGTACCTATTACAACCCATAACCCATAAGGTACAACAAGTTGCACTTGACAACCGGAATGACTTTAATAAATTGCCTTTAGTAGTTTTGAAACAAAGTGAAAACTAAGCTTTGATAAACTGATGATCCTTTACAACCATCGATGTATATGTTAAATCTATTCATAGGGTAAAAAACATTTGTTGTAGACTTATTTTTTTTCAGTCTTTAGTGTAGTTCCAAAAACACACACGCAAACATTTAATAAATCGTCTATAAACCTGTCCTTATTGACTATAGAGAGATACTTGTGGCATACAGTACTCATGATGAGAAAATGTCTACTGTGGCATAAACACCAGCAAACTATTGCAAGCCACAAAATGAAAGATTCCTCAAATGTCACTTTGCTTTCAGAAGCTTTTCAGTTATTTCATTTTGTCTGATCACCTCTTGCTTATGAGGGTCATTGCTGTCATTTTCCTTGCATACTGTATGTAAGACGCCATCTGAAACATACCAATCCGTCCCATTTTCCTCACAGAGAAGATGCTGATATAAGAATGTATTAGAGATTTAAAACTTTAATGGTTCGAAGACACAAAAAGTGGCTTTTATAAATTAAAGTATTGCTGCATTGATGAAATGCCATATAGATATGCAGTCCACAATGTGATTATTCTCTCCTAAAGCCGTTTCTAAAAACATGTCAGTGTGAGCTTTCCAACTGCAAACATTCTTCTTTGCAGTGAACCCTATTTCAAAAGGGATAATAAAGGTAGTCTTTTGCAGCACAAATATAATACACAGCTGTGACTTGATGGTACAATAACACAATAAAACACATAGTTTCAGGGATATTATTTAAGAAAAAGTGAATATCCAAAGAAATATATTTTTTTGAAGCTGCACTGTCTCTCATTTCCAATGCAGGTAGGAGAGAATTTTCTCATTGAATTCCATTTACCTTATAGCACACAGCTTCTTTGTCCACAGATCTTCTACCTTCATACACTCCCCTCACCCCTGGGATTCAGACAAGCAGAAATAATGTAATCACAGGTTCTAGAGTCTCTTTCACATTTCTCTGTATTCACTCACTAGAAATCTTTGGCACGGGCAGCATCAAATGATCAAACCTCTGTGCCATCTTTACTGTCACAATAGCAGCTTATTTTCCCATCCTCCTGGCAAAAGCCAGCATTTACGCATTTAAAATGAAGGCAAAACTATCACTTTTTAAAAACTTTTTGGGCACTCATTATATATATATGTCTGTCTAATTACCGTGTTAAAAACAAGCAGGGTGATACAGAGAATACTGTAGAATGGTGGTCATTCTATAACCGTGGCATAGTATTATTACTAAGCTTTGCTTAGTAGAAAAAAAGTAACAAGGAAAAAATAGAGGAAGGAATGCATGTATGTATGGGAGTGCAAATTGGTTTCACACAACACATTTAATTGTTGTAAATACAATTTCTACATTTTGAAGAAGATCTCTGACATTTCATCTTTATATTTTATCACACAAAAGAGCTCTTTTTTTTTTGACTTTATATAGGGTTATAGATCCAAATTAACAATTCAATACCACTTTGATAATAAGACATTTTTCTATTTAATACTATAATACAGGTATTATTACAACTGCGTTGATACATGATTTTGCAGAAATAAAGCATTCAAGGTTGGTTGTCAAGTAAACCCTTAGATTCGTTTGAAACTGAGCAAGCAGTTGGGATGGCTGTGGTTGCAAGTTATGCTTTAGAAAAAAGCTCAGATAATAATAAAACTTGTCAGACAAATTGTTTACAAAATGGGCAGAAGAGAAAAACCATAACTGGGAAATCAGGTAATATTTGTACATGTTTCCATGTTTGCATAAAGAGATGCACTATGTACTTGACTGAAAATTCACTTATAATTGAAAATGTTGTCTCATTAATTGTAAATTATTCATTAATAGTTATTAATAATTGATTAATTATTGTTCTCTGCACTTTATGTGTTTATTGAAAATCCTATTCCAAAACCATGGCTACTAATAAAGGAGTTGGTCCTCCATTTGCTACCATAAAAGCCTCGAGGTGGGTTGTATAGGCTTTTGACTAGACTGTGGAATTCTGCTGTAGAGACTTGCTCATTCATCTACCATAAGTAAAACCATTAGTGACGTAAGGCACTGATCCTGGGGTGAGGAGGCCTAGAGCACAATAAGTGTCTCAATTTAACACAAAGTTGTTCTGTGGCACTGAGGTCAGGGATCTCTGCAGGCCACTGATGTTTCTTCACACCAACTTTTGCAAACCCTGTCATTATGGACTTCAAATTGTGCATTGTCATGCTGGAACAGGTTTGGGCCCTTACGTTTCATTGAAGGAAAATTTTATGCAACAGCATACAAAGACATTCTAGACATTTTAGGGAAGGCTCAAAGACAGGTACTATTTACATTTTGCCAGAGTAGACTGGTTTTATCCAACATTCCAACAGTTCGGGCAGTTCGGTAGAAAGACATCTAGGCTATATGGATGCGTATTGAAATCTTTGGTTGAATCTATGCACAGTCAGGTCTACATAATTGAATATTATTTTTTTTAAATAAATGTCATATTAAAATATGAACTTGGAAATATAAATGCCTATTTAAAGTAATTTTCGAACAACTGAATAGTTTATAAATGCATTAATTGAATTATACATTTTACTTTAATATTGTAGTGAAGTCTGTCCAAAAATGGTCAACACCGTTGCCTTAATCTACATTCACCTAACAAGCCACATTATTCAATTCTGAGGTTTTTTTTTTCCTTTCTTTTTTCTTGGTCAGATTTGATTTGCATGTCATGACAGTTCACATTCATAATTACAAATGACATGTGGACACTTCTGTCCTGTGAAAGGGCATGCATGCATGCACACATCCATATGTCTTTGCTTTTACCATCTGGGTTAAAACATGTCATATTTGATTGACCACTTATTTATTTTAAACAATAGTGGTATATTTGAGAAAAAAATATGCTTGGGATTTTGCTGTGGACTATGAAAAGCAGTTAGTTGACTGTATTTGTTGAGGTCTTGAAGAAGGAAGATAGCCAGAAACCTTTCTTTAGCTGTTTTAGCATCTATTCCTAGCACTGCAATGAAATCCCAATTCTGCAGGTGCTGACTGAGGACATCAGGGCCCAATGCCTGCACGGAGGCAAAAAGTTGTATGAATTCCAATCTTGGAGTGTGTCCAATTTAGGACCACATATGGCTCAAGTGGCTCAGATCCAATCTGAAAAATATTAGTTGTGCATTTGGACAGCAATAAAAAAAAAATCAGAAATGTAAGAAAAGGGTAAGAAAAATTTGTCACTTCAGGCTGGTAATGTAATTGTCGTGTTTTAGACTACTGCTGCTACAGTATGTCCGTGTTGAATGATAAGTGGAAGCTACGAGTATAAAGACATGTGGGGTTCAATATACAAAATATGGCGTAGGTTTGCGAATGAAGATGAGCCCAAGGAGAAGCACAGTAGGGGCTCTGTGGCCAACTCATTAGGAGAGAGGGGGAGAGGCTGAACTAGTCATGGAGAGAGGATTTACTAACTAGCCTCATTTTCAGACTTTGCTAACATTTTAACCTGCCTACCCAAAGAAAGCCGCAAACTTTAATAGTTTGTTGGACCACATTTTAGCTTTGATTACGATGCACATTCTTCATTGCATTGTTTTGATAAAAGTATGTCAACAATTTCTCCATCACCAGTTATTTTTGGGCTGACATCTTGTATTAAAAATAGGAGAGTCAAACCACTCCATAAACTTTTTTCCAGCACATCTCAAAAACTTTCAGTGGGGTTAAGGTCAAGATTGTGGTGGCCAATTCATGTGTGAAAATAATTATTCATACTTCCAAAACCACACTTTTACAATTGGTGCCCAATTAATATTGACACTACTATCTTGGGTTATGTCCGTTATGCCTTGGGAAGGTCCTAACTTTATTCAAGGACTTTTCGAAGTCTCCTTAGATGTTTTCGTTGCTGGATGTGGGCCAATAATTTAAGCCTTTTAAAGCAGAGAAACATATTTTATTATCTACAGGATACACCTTCCAACATACTGTAGCTGTTTAATAAATGAGAATCTGCTCATGGCATCAAAAAGGTTATAAGAATTGTTAACATCTGAAACGTATTAATCACTGCAGTAATTATCCAATGAAAGGCTCATAAGTATTAATTTATTTAAATCCAAACAGATTAGTTTGTTTTTGCCCAGGCAATGTAGATTGTGATTATAAGTATGTGTTCCATATACTGTAATACTTCATATCAACTAGCATGCAAACAAACACCTGTTTTACTTACAGCATGTGCAACACACACACACACACACACACACACACACACACACACACACACACACACACACACACACACACACACACACACATATATGCCTTTGAAAACATATCTACATAAAATAACAGAAATACAGAAAAACAAAAGCGGAAAACAACAATAGAATAGAAAATAATAACTTTAAAATAAAAACTGTCAGTATTTGGTGTTGAATACAGATTTGTGCAATTTTATAAGTTAAACAGCTGTTAGGTTTTACTGAGTGTGCTGGGGAATATGCCAGAGATTTGCTGGTAACTTTGTGAAACTCTCTCCTTTCTATTTTTACAGGAGCCTACAATAAGTTTATTCATTTCCATCTGAAAACCGGTCTGTTATATAATTTTTTTTTTTTTAACTTATGTTTGAAAATATTGAATGGTTTTGTCCATAATAATGCAGACATGGCAAACATAAATAACAAAATTTGTTATAACGATAATGTGGTGCCTAATACTTTTGCACAGTACTGTATTTGTAAAAAAAATGGTTCAAGTGAAAAAAGACTGACATATTTCTTGCAGTGTCCAAACCTAAGTTCTTCTTTTTCTTTTTTAATAATGGACTGCAATCAACACTTACTCTGTGTCAAAAACAATGCACATTCCTGCTGAGTGCCAAAACAAACACATCACACACAGGTCTCAGGTCTACACTGTTTTAATGAGATATCTCGTGAAATACTTCTCTAAAGCGCACTGAGAAGAGAGGTGTTAAATAAACACTAATTTCTTAATTTCACATCTGCCTTGGCTTTTATATTTAGAGATGCTTGAACACCTTAAGCTATCTTAAGATAGTTGTCACTATTAAGAAATATGTTCTTTTCTTTTTTTTTTATAAGACATTTGTTATCTGATGTTTTACATGTATCTTTATTGTTGCATTTTACCTTTGTTAAATCCTATTTCTTCATTGTCTTTACAGACACTGTGTCTTTAATTTGTGGTAAACTATATTGAGAACTACATTTCCCTTAAGATGTTACACCAGACAGGTTCAACTGATTGACACTGGTACTGTAACTTGCATTGAGGCTAATCAAGTGAAGTGATTTAACCACTGTAGTACAGCTACCTCTCGCTGTCTTTTTATGCCTTGAAGAAGATCTCCGACCAAAAGCTCCTCTGACCGAAAACTGGCAGATTGAATGTGCAGATACTTTTTTTTTTCATGTTTTGTATCAATGTTTTCCTCTTCTATTGAAAGAAAAATCTTTAAACTTTTAATTTCACTGTTACAAGTTCAACATATATTTTGTAAAAATGAGCAACTCATGTTTATACACCTTGGAACCTTGGATTACGAGCATAATTTGTTCCGGAAGTGGGCTCGTAAACAACACTCGTAAACCATAATTTTCCCATAAAAAATAATGAAAACTCAAATTATTCGTTCCACAGCCCCATAAATTAAATACATAAAAATTATTAATACAATCCATAAAATGAAAATAGAACAAATTAATCAATTAATCTGTGGTCAATTAAACACCGTTTTAACAGGGGAAAAAAAGAAATCTCTCTGAGACAAGGTCAATGCCACACAGAGTTCTAGCAGCAGACACGTCTCTAGAACAACTGTTAAGAGGAGACTGTGTGAATCAGGCCTTCATGGTAGAATATCTGCTAGGAAACCACTGCTAAGGACAGGCAACAAGCAGAAGAGACGCGTTTGGGCTAAAGAACACAATAAAGAACACAATAAAGAACACAATAAAGAAAACTCTTTGAATGAGATGGTGTGTCCAAACTTTTGGTCTGTACTGTGTATATATATATTCCACTTTTATGGACTCAATTTATATATATTATAAATTGAGTTCATAGAAGTGGCTCATACGGACTCAGAAATTTTACACAAACTACAAATGTTTTTCCGCAACAAATCCCATTAGTACACTTATAGGGAGGTATTAAAAACTCACTTATGTTTTGACTGGAGGCAATGAAGGTCAGATTTGTTTGTGTCTAAAGCACAGAAGCATAAACCATTTAAAAGAAGTACTATTTTAATGCGGCAAGAGTGCACATGCCATGAAGGATAAAATTAATCAAAGAAAATGAAAGAAACCCATGCACAGAGACAGATAAATGATTTAACAGCTATTAAAACTCACTAACCATGTTATAGACTGATACTCCAAAACAATAAATCCTGAATTAGCATATTAGCATGAGAAGAAACCCACATCAAAGGAAAAAACACATGATGAGCTATGCTGTTATGAGAAAATAAGCTATATCTGGTGGCCATTTCCAGAATGAAGTAGATACTTTTCCTATAACAGCATGGCCTGTCATGTTTATTCCTCATTCACCACAGTAATTTGCTGAAGAGTATAATTTTTAATTTAATAATGTATATCATGTCATGCTTGTTACAGCTACAACAAGTGCTAAGGAACATCTATAACTTTACAGCAGCTCCTCATAAGTCTTTTCTATCCTAAGGCAAAAAAAAAAAAAAAAACGCAGATTAAGATTGTTAATAATGAAAGTTCTCTCCATAAAGATTTACCCTTAAAAACTGTTACAGTTTAAGTGCTTACTCCATAAACTCCCATACAATTTTTCATTACCTTTAAAAGAAAAACATCAACATGTCAATAATTGGATATTCTCCCTTGTTCCATAATAGGACTCATCTCTCTCTCTCTCTCTCTCTCTCTCTCTCTCTCTCTCTATTCCTATGGAACAAGGAAAAAAAATTATACATAAATAAAACAGCTAAAACTGAAAACTGCTGCATATATTTCCTTTAGTAGCTTTGAAGCTTCACATTTTAGGCAAACCATGGCATGGAACAGCAGCATTAAACAACAAAATGCAGCACATGCTGAAAAGCCAATTACATCAATTCTTTGTGTCACATCATCAGTGTAGCAAATCCCTGGGCTAGACAAAAATTTCCAGTTGTTATAAGAAATATAGGGGCATTTGAAATGGTGCTCAACCAGTAAACTGAATGAAACTATTGGATAAAAGAACATGCACTAGATCCAAGGTTTACTGATGCTTTCATAATGCATGCATTTTGAAAAAATAAGGGGAAAAAAAAACTGCTTAATGAAAAGCATACAGCAAATAACCAAAACAACAATATATAACAACATATACAATACATGACCAGCAGTATGTTGAAACAGAATTTTTTTTCTGTTCAAGTCCCTTAAAAATATTGGGGTAGAATAAAACATCATCCTCCTATACTGATTTCATACACTGATCATTGATAACATTACAATATTATTGCCTAGGTTGTGTATTTTCCCCTTGTGCCACTTGAACATGGCCCCTTGGGGCATTGACTCAACAAGACATCTGATTTAATATTCATTATTTAAAATTCTTTATTGTCAGTGAAATTATAGAAGTCCTTGTAGTGCAGTTAGCCTTTCATTTTAAAGAATTGAAATAAGTATATTAAAAACAAAAACAAAACAAAAAAACATAACTGCAGTCAAGGCGATAGTAATAAATATGCCAGTTATTGTATAGTGATGTATAAGGTATAAGAATCATGTGGAATGCTAAGTATAGTATTTATATTTAAATATAAAAAATAAGGTAATGCACAGGTCAGCATTGCACAGTATTGCTCAAATCTTTCATAGCAGGTCATATAAATAAGTTATTGCACAATAGTTACATATAAGGCTTTGCACATAATGAGAGGGTATTAAAGTGTGACACAAAGCAACGTTTAAAATATATATAAGTTATTGCACAAAAGTCCAACATAGGAATTTGCATAGGATAAGTGGGTATTACAGTGTAATGAAATAAAAACTTGTTGAAAAATATATGAGTTATTGCACAACAGTCCAGGATGTAAACATGTTGAAAAATAGACAATGTAAAGTGCAAAAGAAAGTAAACATATAGCGAATAGACATATAGTGAAGTATACACAGAATTTAAGCTTATATATTGTGGCAGTATAGCCAGACTAGCTTTCCACAGGCTTAAATGAGCCTTGGACCCCATGATCCTGTCGGATGGCATATACAGTAATTGGTAATTAGTGGTAATGCGTTAAGGTTATGTGGTATTAATGTTATGGCTGATTGGTATATATTACTACTCAAAATAAAATTATGCTTAGTGTAAGTGGCATGGTGGTGCAGTGGGTTGTGTAGAACATAACAGCTCCAGGGACTTTGTTCCATCCTGAGATAACTGTCTGTGTGGAGTTTTACACATGCTCCTTGTGTTCATGTGGAATTCCTCTGTGGTATTTGAGTTCCATTAACATGAGACACCTAGTTGCTACCAAACAAGTAAAGTTACAAATGTTGTTACTGATTTAACAATTGTATACTACTACTACTACTACTACTACTACTACTACTACTACTACTATTACTACTAATATTAAGAAATTTGCAGTGATGAATGAATGTGAAAAAAATGTCTGGAAAATCTTTCAAATTTTGTAGCACTTTCAGATAAACATAATCTCCATAAAATATTACCATTGCTCTCTCTCTCTCTCTCTCTCTCTCTCTCTCTCTCTCTCTCTCTCTCTCTCTCTCTCTCTCTCTCTCAAAAACAATAACAAACTACTTCTACTGAAATTATATTGATTCAGAGCTTCAAAATACCAAATTACATGTTTCTGCTCTATTCTCTTCAAATTGTATGCATTTAAAAGCATATGTGAAATATTACATAAAGTAATGGACTATAATTAAAGTGAAACTATATGATATTGAAGCTGCATTGAAGCTGATATTGAACTTTCTTCTTTTCATTTTCTTTCATCTTCAAAATGCTGTTTGTTGCATTGAAAATCAGAGCACTACAATCACATGGTGTTGTTCTGTTCACACATCTGAATGCCTTCACATAACCATCTTTTCCCAGAAAATGCATGGAATCGTCTGGAAATGTAGATGATATTAACTAAATTTACATTACAACTAATTATTGTGTTACCTGATACAATACTGTTTTAATCTATTAGAAATATTTGAACATATTAAAGATCCAGTCAACAAAATAAAACATCACATCCCAAATACAAGTGAACAACTTGTATTTGATAAGTAAGTTCAGCCTTTATTGATCACACATACATTACTGCAAAGTGAAATTCTTTATTCTTCGGCATATCCCAGCTTCTTGCAGTACCTGTTATAGTTTTAATCTTAGTCACTTTACAATTTATGAAATAAATGAATAACAATTCTACTTATACACTCTTTGATTGTTATTGGTTTATATTTGCTTACAATAGTTTTTTTTTTTCAATCATGTTGCTGTTACTTATTAATAGACATTATAGCAGGGTGAGGTTTGATTGTCTAATTGGTCAGAAGCTTTATATGTAATTTGAATACCATGGTTATATTAATGCACTTTTTTTCATTTATTGAATTCCAGGTCCTTCTTACACATTTAATTATTATAGTATATATTATTGTAAGATATAATTCATAGGGACACTCAGCATACATGAGGCTAATAAAGCCCTGATTGTAAAATAACATGTATTATTAAAGGAAATCTTTTAATACTTGATTTAAAAAAAAAAACTTCAGGATATTTGTTGAAAGAAATATTCATAAATTCATAAATCATCAAAATTCCAATGTCTTGCAATAATTCACAGACATTTTATTTCAACATTTTGCAAAATAAATCAATAAATAAAACTTTACATTTGATGAGTTATTTGATTTGTAAAAGATATTTAATTCACTGACCTTTTGGAACTTTTGTTCCATCACTACTTTGTAGTTGAATTGCACACTCATTATGCACCACTGCATTTAGTGACAAATATAAACTAGCATATTGTTTATGAATAAGTATAACCTAGTAATAAAGTAATACCATGTCATTACACATTTATTACTTAAAATTGTGTACCAAGACATTATTTAGTAGAGAAAGTGAGGTTTTAATTATATATTAAGTGGTTAAAATAGTTAAGATATTAAACATAATATGTTTTCTATGAAAGAAATACATCAATTAAAATAGAAAACACCTTTTCTGTTTACAATTGTGGAACATTAATTTAGATATACAGACACCTATTATTAATGTATTTCACAGTTTTAATCATGCGTGTTTTGTTACTATATTATTAGTCGTATTCGTAATTGTATGGTGTGCTACTGTTCCGCTCATGTCAAAGCACTATGCAGTTAGTGAGCGAGTAAAACCTGCTCTCTGTCTGCACTCCAGTGTTCACTATTCTGTGGCTTCAGCAGCTCTGCTGTCAAGGGAACCATGGTTATTAAAAGATATTACTCTGCTTTCCATTTCCTAGCAAATCAAAGGATTATGAATCTTATTTCCTTCCCATAAAGATTAAATGAAAAATCAGTGGTCTAATGGATAGGCCTATTTTAATCTAACACATTAATACTTTAGTATGCAGGATATTATTGTTCTATTACAATGACTATAATTACTTTTATTCCATAATCTCTGTCAGTCCTGGAATTGCTCACTTGTTAAATACTGGATCTTGCCAGGAAGACCATTAATTACTGATCTCCGTGCTTCTATTTAGGCCAAGATGTGCCAAATGTGAGGAGACATCATTTATTATCATGTACGCATTATGAATATAATAATAAAAAATAAAAACATGTTTCTTATAACATGTTTGTTTATTTCTGTGTATTTGTTTGATTTCTGATGCCATGAACACAGATTTTACAGCTTCCCCCAGGCAGTAATTTAGCCTTTCAACTCACAAATGATGGCATATGTCGTTACTTTGAGCTGGCATAAGGCGGGCACATTTATTAGGCTATGAAGTCTTGATTCGTAGTATTAGCAATGAAATACATTGAAAAAAAAGTTTTTATAAGGACTTATAGTAACAGAGGATGGGATTATCAATTTGATTTGCTTTCAGGACACACCTTAAAACATTTGCTTATTTGATTGCATTCATAAGCTCAGATAGTAATTAACCATATCCTAGTGATTCAGATATAATGTTATGTCTGTGTATAAGTATATACACTTTCATAAATATCAGTAATTTACAAAGTTGTGTTGCATCCTTCATGTACTTTGTCTGTGCTAGTTAATGTTTAGGTTGTGTTTACAGTTATTGATCTGGTGCTTAGTGAGTCATACCATTTTATTTATTCTCTTCTTTAGAATGACTATTATGTTGTGTAACTAAGAATAACCACAAAAAAATTACATAAATCATTTTGTGCGCAGTGCAATATATTTAATAATTTGAGTCCTCAACAAACCCTCAGAGTATCTGACAAAAACACACGCATACAGTATATACATACTGTATTGTCTGGAGAGAGGCAGCCATTAACAATTCTAAATTGCAGTTAGCCGTTACACTGAGACTCTACTTTGATAAAGTGACTCTTCTTTGTAGATTTACACTTGAAGCATACGTACTGATGAAATCCTGATGAAATTAAATAATAATAATAACAATTATAATGTTAACTGATCCAAACTGCTTTTGATCCTAGGTTAACAATTACCCTGTCAGGATCTTATGATCTCCCTGGACAAGAGTTGAATGACTCCTTCAGTCACTGCCCGCAATCTTGGAGTAACTCTGGACAATCATCTGTCATTTACCCCCACACATTGCTTACCTTTCTAGCTCTTGCTGATTTCTTACTTATAATATCAGAATAATTTGTCCATTTCTGTTCACACAGGCCGCTCGGGTGCTTGTTCAATCCATGACTGGACAGCAAGTCAGTTCTGTCAGGTCTGACCCTGTGCACCATGTGTCCTCGGCGGTGGATCTAGAATGCAGCTGCATGACAATTTTCCCACACAACCCCACTTCTCTGCTTAAATATTTGTGTTAAACCCTCACACCACCACCCAACATAAATAAATAAATAAATAAATAAATAGATAAATAAACAAATAAATAAGTAAATAAATAAATAAATAAATAAATAAACCTTCCCAGTAGTGTTTGACTGATACTTATAGTTATTAACCTAGTAACCAGGAAGGATCTATCCAATAACATAAAAAGTGCTTTGATGTTTCCTAGTCGCTCAGGATAAGGGCATCTGCTAAATAGTAAATGTTAAATGTAAATGTAAATAATACATGAGATAATGAAGCATAACTATCTGCTAAAAACAACATCAGTAGCGGAGAACAATTGAATGAGCCAATCAGGAACATGTCTAAATAATGTACCTTCTGTAAGTACAAGTTGGTATGTGACAATGATCTTGAATGTGCGCAAGAGAGATTTTTTGCTCAGGATTGTGGCCGAAATGTCCCACACTACTGCTGCATCACCTGAAGCACCTGAGAATGTCACTATGCCTCCCTGACCTCCTGAGACCGTTATGCTGCTTCACCGTTAAGTGTGGGCACTGCTTCTCCTTTCAGCCACTACACTTGCAGCAAAATAAACTGCTCTTTTATCCCATCCAACTTTTTTTTTTTATCCCGTCCAACTTTCATTTCTGACAATATGACTCTTATGCACTATGTGTACATTCTACAACTTTATAAATGTTAAAAACAGCTCCAAGTTGTACAAGATGTGGATAGAAAATTTAAATAAACACCAAAACTTAATTACTCAACCCATAATGCTAACTGTTAGTTGTTGTTCTATGTAAAGACAAAATTGCACAAAGTTGCATCATCTTAAAAGTTTGGAAGCCTTTAACGACTGTTCCAGCATTGCTGTTTAAAATGTTCATGAATTTTTCTAAAAATGTGCTATGAATAAGCTATGTAGCTTCCTTTCATATAAAGTGTGTGACAGGATAACTTACGGGAAGTAGGATAGATACAGGGGGTGAACCCGAGTTAATTTTTATTCTTGTACCTATTTAACATTTCACGCACAGGGTGCTGGGTGTGAGTATCGCTCTCCACTGCCCGCTCACTCTGCTTGCTCTTTATTGCCCCCCTGGCACACTACAAACAGAGAGATGCTAATTAGAAACATTTTCATCAGTTATGCATTATTCCCCGCTCACCTGACACTCTATTCCGTCACAGAGCTGTGCGTCACCACACGCCCCAACACAAAGTGTTACATTTTAATGTAAACAAAGTAAATTTGATTCAAGTTACACATATTCTCGTCAACTTAAGTATATATAGAGACCAGATTACATACTGTATTATTCTTCACTGACTGTACCGGCTTCATAAAGTACTACATCAAGCTAACTGCTCAAGGACAAACTCTGGAATCTAAAAACCAATACAGCTTTAACAAGCTCACTAAGGAAAAGTGTTAAGTTGCTTAGTTCACATTGTTATAGACAAGAACTCAGATGGAATCAAGGATAAAATGTAACATAATGTACACATTTTACATTATAAAAAAATACAAATTCTCATCTACTTAGTTTAAGTTGCAATTATTAATATTATTTAGTGACACAAAATGCAGCACAATGATGTGAACCACTGCAGTGCCATCATTCATAAAAAAAGAAAAAATTTAAGAAAATAAATAGAAGATGTGAATATATTAATCAGATACAAGTAATGTGATTAATTAATTAATTAATTAGTAATGTTCCTGAGCTAGGGTTACTGTCAGTTCTCTCTGTGTTTGCATGGCTTTCCTTCAAATTTTCAGGTTCTCTCCTATGGTCCAAAAACATGAAGTAGGACTAATTGGCAATGCTAAATTTCTCATACGTAGGTGTACTATATATGAGAAAGATTGATGCCCAATCTAGGATGAATATGTATGCTTTGTTTATCAAGATTAATGGGCTACAGAAGAAAATCACCCTGCAAACATAAAGTAATACATGTACTAGATCTTCACCAATCTGACAATGGACGTATATATCTTTCAACAAAATATCATAACATATACTCTATATTGCCAAAGACTTGTTGTGGAAACCTGATCATTACACCAGGGTGTGCGCAGTCAAACATTCATTCCAAACTTGATCCTGCTTTTGCTAGTATAATAACCTCCCCTCCTGTGCGAAGGCTTTCCACTAGATTTTGGAGCATGGTTGTTGGGATTTGTGCATATTCAGCCACAACAGCATTAATGAAGTCGGCCAACAACATCGAGTGAGAAAGCCTGGGGTGCAGTCAGCATATAGTGCAGTCAGAATTCAAAATCATTCCAGAGGTGTCATGCTGGAACTGGTTTAGGCCTTTTAGAACCTTTAAAAGTAAATCTTAAATGTTACAGAATGCAAACATATTTTAGATTATTCTGTGCTTTGAATTTGTGGTAAACCCACATACTGTATGGGAGTGATGGTCAGGTTTCCACATACTGTACCTTTGGCTACAGTATATAGTGGAGTCTATATAAACTGAATTTGAAATCATATATTACATTTACAGCATTTGGCATATGCCTTTATCCAGATCAACTTACATAATTGCTTTGAAATCTCCTTCGATATATTTATTGAAGGAGACTTCAAAGCAATTATGTAAGTTACAGTATAATGGTTCAATAGGATACTGACTAGAAAAGCCCTCAGTCACACACTCTTGGTAAGGTTCACTGGGTTACTGACTAGAAATACAAATCAGTCACACACTCTTGATAAGGTTATTTATTTATTTATTTAAACTCAGCTGTATATACATCTAGAGGACGTTCATTCCATCGGCTTGGTTGCCAGAATAGAAAGCAGTCAAAATGCATGTCTTTATTGAACCCTGAGAGATGGTGGGAACAGTTAAGCAGTGCTGGAGGATCAGAGGGAACATGGTGCAGTGCGTGGTGTTATAAGTGCATTGAGGTAAGTGGGTGCTGGATCATTTTGGGCTTTGTAGGTTAGCATTAGTGTTTTGAATCTGATGTGGGCAGCTATAAGAAGCCAGTGGAGTAAAAAGAGTAGAGGGGTAGTATTGAAGTGTTAATATTAAAAGGGACTGAACAAACACCTAAGTGTCCTATATGGAAAGAAATGAACAGACCCCTCTGATGTTATAAAGAAGAAATCATCAGGAGCGTGTAAGGTTATCAATGTAAGAGGAAAAGGACAGTTGTTTGTTCAGGGTTACTCAAAGGTTGTAGTCAGTGAAGGTGTGATCTGAGACTTGTCCTGGGAGATCATAAGATCCTAATGAGGAGAAGAATCACCTGGGTGAAACAGCAGTTTGCTGATTAAGTTTCAGCTGATGAGCTGCCTTCAACTGATGTCTGCCAGACGTCTGAGATTTGAGAGGAAACATGAGTGTGTGAAAGTGTGAATTAAGCAATTTCCCTCTGGGGATTAAAAAAGTTCTTTGAATCTTGAATCTTCTTTGAATCTTGAAAGAAGAGGATGAGCTGAGAGTCATGAACATACAGTAGCAATGGTATGGAAACCCATCACCATGACCTCACCAAGAGATAGAGTATAAAGGGAGAACAAAATAGGACCAAGTACAGAGCCTTGTGGGACACCACTATAGAGCCTGCATGGAGCAAATGTGGACCCCCTCCATGTCACTTAATATGACTGACCTTCTAGGTAGGGGGCTAATTATTGCCATGATATGCTACTGTATAATTTCCATGGCTCACAAGAATGTGTAAAAGAATCTTGTAGTTTACCATGTCAAACATTGCTGAGTGGTCCAGGAGAATAAGAACAGGTGACAGTTGATCTAGCAGCATGGAGATTCTCAGTAACAGCCAGTAGGGCAATCTCTGTGGAATATGTCGCTTTGAAGATTGGTTAAGGTCATTGAGGTTGTCCAGTGAGAGAATAGGGATAGGATTAGGAGCATTTTATAGTCTATTGAGGATCTTAACTATCCAAATAGAACAAAAGCAAAATATGATAATAGAATATTATCATTATAATATCAACAAAACATCACCTTCTATAAACCATTGACTGTTGTTAAAAATCCCTACAACACTGTGAGAATCCCTATCCCTACAACACTGTAACAAATGGAAATAAATAGGATTCCTTAATTTGAATAAATAAATGTTGTCAAATTGCTTAAGAGACATTGCACATTGACTTTTTATGTTTTTTTTTTTTATGAGCATATGAAGTCTTATAGCTGTGCTAATATCATACAGTAAGCTCACAAGAATTATGTGATAAGCTGAGAAGCTTATTATAATCTTGGAAGTTTAAAGAGTTTCTCCAATTTAGTTATCAGAGAGCATTAAATTGCATCGTTTTCTAGCAGGTACGGTAAAAAGTTGAATCCTCTTTTAACTTGGAAAGGAGCTTAGTATAACCACTGGTGACACTGTCATATAGAGCAGGGTTCATTAAACAGGTTTGCTGTATCTACAGTAAGCTACAGTTGAATGTGCTTGTGTTGAAGCACAGGCGTTTGTGTAGAGGACTAATAGAAAGGCAGAATTATATAAAAGGCTATGATATGCACAGCATGGAGTGCTACTGTATACAGAAACAAAGTGTAGCTGTGAGAACCAAAACAGTCCCATAACAGTCCTATTAACACAGCTTGATAGATGAGAGCCCAGTGTCTGACAGGACTCAAACACAAGTGACATTCATGCTTGGGAATCAAAGTCACCCTATGACTTTATTTTATGGTGTACTTTGATAATCAAGGTGAAGGTAAAGATCTGCTTTCAACATAGTGTGTTGACATTGCAAGTAGCCTCCAGCATTGCAAACAAAAAGAAAAAAAATAAATAAAACTATAGCAAGCAGCCAAGCATAATGCTTTGATTCCTGATGATCTAAAACAAATACCAAAAAAAAAAAAAACGTTAAAAGTCTGGAGGCAGAAAAGCATCTGTTTTTCCATGCATGGTGAAAAGCCATGGTCAGTGTGCAACAATGGCACTTGTTGCTTTAAACCTTGAAGCTAAGCCATTGATCTGTGCTACATGAAGAAAACTTTGGCAATCAGAACATGGCTTAGAACAGTTTTAAAAATAATGATGGAAAAAGTATATAAAAAAATGCTATGAAAAAAAAAAAGAAAAATGTTGGCACCATTGCAAATTGCTTCATCAAAGTATATTATTCTACATTCAGTACAGCAATTGGTCAGATTTTAAAAATGTTATGTGCCTCACATCACTTTCATCCATTTTAAAAAATCTTTTGGTGAGTTGCAAAAGCATTAGCTGTGCATTGCATTTTATCTGACTAAACTTCCAACTTTTGATATACTTTATCAGTTGAAACAAAGCAAACTGATCCCTCTCTCTTTCTCTCTTTCTCTCTTTCTCTCTCTCATATCCAGTATATAGTGTGTGTGTGTGTGTGTGTGTGTGTGTGTGTGTGTGTGTGTGTGTGTGTGTGTGTGTGTGTGTGTGTGTGTGTGTGTGTGTGTGAGAGAGAGAGACTAATCAAGGCTCATAGTTTAAGATATCAAGCCAGAAATTAACCTTTTACACTGGTTGCATATTCTGGATGTGGCAAATTACGAGCTCCTGAGGTCCTGCACTGATGCTGTTTGCCGGTCTCAATTAGTCACTGATAGTGCGTGTGACAAACAGCTGGTCAGCTTTGTCTGGATAATCTCCTAGTGCAGCTGTGCTGTGCAGGAAGCGTGCTAGATTAATAAACCCCTTTGCCCCATTTGGGAAAGCAAACCAGTCACACACATTTAAATGCACATAAGGCACATTTTTAAAACTATATTGTCAAATAAATACGTAAGTGTATAAAATTGCAATATGGAATATGCAAAATCATATTAGGTGGAAAAAATTGGGCATAGTGCATTGGATTGGAAGTGCAAAAACATTTTAATGCTTTACATTCTCAATGCCTTTTTCATTGTCATTATTCAAACATGTAGATTAGGCAAGCAGGGTCACAAAAGTTCAATATTTGTAAATGGTCAGAAATTTAATTCTAAATCAATCCTAGAATAGGCAGTAGCTCTTTTACCATTTTAGCCATTATTTGTTTTGATGTTTTTTATTTTATTTTTATAAACATATAGGGATCAGGTTTCTGCAGTATAGCGAGACATATCCTTTCTTTCAGTCCTAAATGGGTAATATGATGAACTGAAGTTTAGTTCATTTTAACCAACTACCCAAACATAACTAAGCAAAAAATTATAAAATGGGTCACATGGGCAAAGAAAAGGCAAAGATAGACATTTTTTTATTGTTGTTTTCGTTTGTGATGTCCTTTCCATATTATGGTAGTGGTTCAATTTAGCCTTTATAAAAGTAATGCTAGATTTTGTTCTACTCAACATATTCAAAAACTCAAATACAAAGTTTGAAGTCTGAAGCCTCCCTGTTAACATTCACCAGCAAGGCTTCCAAATACGCACATGTTTTTTTTTAAAACCCTCATGTGTTGCCGGCACGTATCTGTGCCGCTTGAGTTTTAAGGGATTTATTACAAACTAGAAATAAGAAAGCAGGTAAAACAGATACACATTATATGGAAATTGGAAAGTGTTTATTTATTTATTTCTATTTATTTTGTTTGCTTAATGTCTTTGTCTCATTAAATTAGATCTCCACTTTATGACCAAAGGTTTATGGAGCAGTTTACTAAACATCACACTCATGTGAACTTTTTGAACTTCCCATGTTTAAATGCCCTTTGCTGTTATAATATAAGTTTTCACTCATCTGCAAAAGCTTTCCATTAGATTTGTGCCTTTGGGAATGTGCTCATTCAGCCACACAAGCATTACTGAGGTCAGACACTGATGTCATGTGATGAGACCTTCCTGGCATGCCGTTTGCATTCCAAATCATCCTAAAGCTGTGCAGTAGGGTTGAGATCAGGGCTTTGTGCAGGAAATGATGTTTTCCACATCACTCCTATCAAACCGTGTCTTAATGGATCTTGCATTGTGCACAGGAGCATTATCGTTTTAAAACAGGTTTGGGCCTCTCAGTTCTAGTGGAGCGAAATTTTAACGTGATGACATCCAATACATGCATGCGTTTTTAATGTCGCAGAAACAGTTTCGAAAAGGCTCACATGCACTCACATAAAATGTTCTGCTATCCACATTTTTGCTATAAAGTATAAGTTGAAGGTCAACAATCATCGATATGAGTGACCAATACACACCTTTCATCCTACATGCACACATTGATTTCTTGGGCAAATGAATTGATTTGCCTTTTGCTATTTGTCAAATATCACTATCATTCTCCTGAATATGGTCGTTGTTTTTGCTGTCCTCAGTTTTTGTCTTGCCACACTCCCACCACTAGCTGCATGAATTCTGATCTGACCATTCTTATATGGTTACGTGGCCATGTGTCAGATTAAAAAAGTGATACAGTACAGTATATGTTATTTTATTCTAGTAATGTAAGCGTAGCAAGATATATAAACACCATATATATGTAGAGATAAATGGCACTGAACTCTGGAATATCATTTGATATTAAACTCACTGTTGCCAGTGAAAGTGCTTTTACGTGTCATTCATTCATTCATTCACTCAAACAATCAATAAATCATTCACTCAACAAAGTGACAATTTATACTTTGTGTTTCTAGGTATTACAATTAGTGGTGAGTGGTGATCTTTAAAAAAAAGACTTAAATTCACTAATAATCAATGTAGCATTTATTTCAAAGATCCAATTAAATAATTAAACTGGCTTACAGATCCCTTTTTAAGTAAAGTTAAACAGCATGGAAAATTCTTTTGTTTTTGCTATACTCTGATATCATTTCGGTTTGAGATCAAAAGATGAATTTGAACTGATAGAGTTTAATTTCCTTACTTTTATGTCTAAATGTGTTAAACAACTTGTCAAACTAATTTATAGAAACAGACAGTCTAAATGTTTTAAAGAGAATTGACTTCAAGGATTTTCATTAACATCATACATTCTTACTTCACTGCATTTTGATGAAGATCTTTTTTTAGGCTACTGAATACAACACACCAGTGCAGGATTTATTATCAATTAGTCTTGAATACATGATCATTAACTTACCTTAAATGTTTAACTTTCTGAATTTTATATTAAATGCTTTTGTTACCGGCCTCAAACCTACAGTAGGGGATATCTGTGCCGGCAGCAAATGATACACAGGCGATGTGCATTGTGGATGGTTGAATAAACGCTGTGAAAAACACAAGGACACAGTTCCACAATGTTAGCCAGTTTATTACTGACACAGTTTCTCTTCAAACTTATCCAAATTTCGACAATAACATGTCAAACACTCAAGTACTCCCGCAAAACAACCATATACTGTACCAGGAAATCAATACAAACAACAAACATACAGTATGCGACATACACCTTCGAAGACTTCATTGCACTTGAAATATTAATTCAAAATATCTCTTTTCTTGTCCCATATAGCTCATGCACACACTGAGAAACAGCCAACGCGGCGAGTAAACTTGAAACACAGCTTGAAAAGCAGAACCATAAAACACTCTTAATACTATAACATGACATGGATTGACTACTTCAGTCTGACAAACATCCTTCTAATTTAAATCACCAACAATCAGGCATGGAACATTATTAAAACCACTTTTCACCTATTTTTGTAATTCTCATAAAATGCATTTTTAATACACTTAAAAAACACACAAATTCTTTATTTTGTCATCTTACAATGAAATTAAAATTTGGTATATTCATACCTGTGAAAGCCACGAGGACACAGGGGACATGTCTTTCCTCAATGGCAGACAGTTTATTACTGAGGCATTAACCAGGGGAAAAGTTTAATCTCTTGCATATTTCACGGGTTCCCAGTGCGCCATCTATGGCCGTGGTGGTGTAATGTCACAGCGATATACTATTTTAACAACATTACCAGAAAAATTCCCATATTTTGTAAAAATAAGAAAGGGGGAAAACAAACAACACACACAAATATATTAGGGGTGTCACCGTTTTAACTAAACTCTTTACGCTTTTGTTAGTATTAGTATTTACTAACTATATCCTGGGCGGAACGGTGGTGTAGTGGTTAGCACTGTCGCCTTGCACCTCCAGGGTCTGGGTTTGATTCCCGACTGGGCTCGATTCCACTTTCTGTGTGCATGTTTTTCCCCGTGCTTGGTGGGTTTCCTCCGGGTACTCCGGTTTCCTCCTACAGTCCAAAGACCTGCAGATCAGGCCTCTGTAGGCCTTTGTAATTGCCCGTAGTGTGTGAGTGTGTGAATATGTGTGCCCTGCTATGGATTGGCACCCTGTCCAGGGTGTACCCTGCCTCGTGCCCTAAGTCTCCTGGGATAGGCTCCAGGCCAGCTGCGACCCTGAATGCAGGATAAACCGGTATAGACAATGAGTGAGAGTGAGTAAGTAACTACTTACTAACATTAGTATTTATAATACTCTGAACAATGTAAATGAGAATTTAACAGTCTGGTTGTTCCTTTGAGTTAAACTATATTTATTAAAAAAAAAAAAACTGTAGTGTGATAATGCAACATAAAATGAAATGAAATATAAAATGTTAAATTCAAGTACTTAATTTTAAATGTACACTCTTGATTTAGAATATGTATAGTATATGTATCCTATATAGATACATTAATAATTTTGTTACTTTTTAAGTATTTTGCTTACATGGAAATACTGATGTACTGTATTTCTGTGGTTAAAACAGTCACTTCATCAGAGATGATGATGATGATGATGATGATGATGATGATGATGATGATGATGATGGCAAACTGTAATAGAGACCCAGGTCTTATGTTCAAATTTTTCAACAAAAACCGAAAGCATTTGCTAAAAAAAAAATAAAAAGAGAAACACAAGCTAAACCTATTTACCCTTAGACTCACTGCGATCACGTTCCTAACTCATGTCTTTGCAGTATCGATTATACAATATTGTAATAAAGTCTAATAAATCCAGTTAAACTATAACTGCTAACATCCACAGGCCTATTCAGAGTTGCTGAAATAAATAGTCAGCAAATAAGGCTCTAAATAAAAATCAATATGGTGGATTAAGTAATCAGGATTAAACAGCAATCATTATTAACTGGTCATCATGTGCAAAATAGGAAATCAATAGAAGAACAATTTGCATGAACAATTTACATCCATTTCATGTGAAACCCTGTGCTATCCTAGCATTTTACATCAGTGTAGCTCAGCTCCCATATTCTTCACATCCTTTTAATGACACTTCTGTGTGTACAGAGAGGACAAGAGTAAGAAAAGAAAAGAAAAAAAAAGACAAAACAAAACAAAACGCAAAGTCAGTGATTGATAACTTGCTGTGGTATCTTTAGACCAGCTAGAATGACTTCCCCAGAGAAACTTGGTAGAACTGAAGGCAGTCCTCGTTATGAGCCACTGCTGTGTCTTTTTCCCTTAGTGCTCACAGGATGGCTTGCTTGTCACCAAAGCACAGAAATTTGATGATTATCCAGGCCTGTTGCACCCACTCCTCCACAGCCAAATTGGTCGACCAGTGCAGGTTGCCAGTTCTGTAAAATTGCTCTGTACAATGGTGACAGCCTGTGCCTTTGAGGCTCATCAAGTTCAAATCAGAGTACAAGCTTCCAGCCTGCATGTTGGCAAGAGCATTCTGAAGGTCCATCACTGTGGCTTTCCAGCTCTACGCTTGGCTGTCAGCGCTTACTGTGGATTTGATCAATGTACGTTTTTATGTGTATGATTGTATGTTTCTCCATCAGCTCCACCAGCTCCAATATTGATATATTTAGCTCTGTGTACCTGTAGTCTGATTAATACCGGAATCACAATGGAGCAATCCAAATGAGATCAACTCAAATAAAATTTTTATCCAATTGATTGTAATCTTTTTTTACTTTTTCTTTTTTTTTTTACATTAAAAGAAAGATAATAATAATAATAATAATAATAATAATAATAATGTATACTCTGTCATTTTGCAATAAAATGGCTGGCAAGCTATCATATTCTAAGGGTACAGTAGATGAGAGAGTAACCTTAAAAATGTTTTCGTAGCAATTGATATTTGAATGGTTTGGGCAGCAAAACGAGGTAATCACCATTTTCCAACTTTTCCCCATTTTTGTACTTTAGATTATTGTCCACAGACACACACATGACTGTCTATATTTCTTTTTTAGAAGCATTGAGCTTTCATTAGCACTGGTTTTGCTGCATTTGGGAGCCATGATGCACTTCATTATTTACAAATATAATCTTGTGGGCCCACAGCCGTAATTTATGGAATGTCAGGCATAAATTACGGTGCAAATTTACTGCCATCACAATCTTGCTATCCAATAATTAATTACACTCAGATGGTTTGTTGTTACAGATTTAATGTAACTCTAAAGCAGCATGTTTAAAAGTCTAAAAGTGCTGACTAGACTTACATGCTGTTAGAGTAACATAGCCTTAAAAACCTCTCTCCATTAGGACCTATAATAACAGTTCATTAGGAATCTGCAAGTGGAAAGAAATATTTTGGATTGGCGAAAATCTTTGCATGTCAACATAACTTTTGCAATATTGTTTCTCCACTGAATTGTCATGGATGAAGTTTGTCTTTTGCAAGCTGATGATTCAGCTTGAAGCAACA